>CM062504.1:1649114-1706614 GCA_031479575.1 Coregonus ussuriensis | reverse complement strand
TACGTCTACGATACTACGTCTACGATGCTACGTCTACGATACTACGATGCTACGATACAACGTCTACGATACTACGTCTACGATGCTACGGCTACGATGCTACGTCTACGATACTACGATGCTACGTCTACGATACCACGTCTACGATGCTACGTCTACGATACTACGTCTACGATGCTACGTCTACGATACTACGTCTACGATACTACGTCTACGATACCACGATACTACGTCTACGATGCTACGATGCTACGATACCACGTCTACGATACCACGATGCTACGATACTAAGATACTACGTCTACGATACTACGTCTACGATACTAAGATACTACGTCTACGATACTACGGCTACGATACTACGATGCTACGTCTACGATACCACGTCTACGATACTACGTCTACGATACTAAGATACTACGTCTACGATACTACGTCTACGATACCACGATGCTACGTCTACGATACCACGATGCTACGTCTACGATACTAAGATACTACGTCTACGATACTACGTCTACGATACCACGATGCTACGATACTAAGATACTACGTCTACGATACTACGTCTACGATACTAAGATACTACGTCTACAATACTACGTCTACGATACCACGATGCTACGTCTACGATACTACGTCTACGATACTACGATGCTACGTCTACGATACTACGATGCTACGGCTATGATACAACATCTACGATACTTCATCTACGATACTACGTCTACGATACTATGTCTACGATACTACGATGCTACGTCTACAATACTACGATGCTACATCTACGATACTACGATGCTATGTCTACGATACTAAGATACTATGATGCTACGTCTACAATACTACATCTACGATACTACGTCTACGATACTACGTCTACGATACTACGTTTACGATACTACGATGCTACGTCTACGATACCACGATGCTACGTCTACAATACTACGATGCTATGTCTACGATACAAAGATACTACGATGCTACATCTACGATACTACGTCTACGATACTATGATGCTACGTCTACGATACTATGATGCTATGTCTACGATACTAAGATACTACGATGCTACGTCTACGATACTACGATGCTACGTCTACGATACTACGATGCTACGTCTACGATGCTATGTCTACGATACTACGTCTATGATACTACGATGCTACGTCTACGATGCTATGTCTACGATACTAAGATACTACGATGCTACGTCTACGATACTACGTCTACAAAACTAAGATACTACGTCTACAATACTACGTCTATGATAGAAAGATACTACGATACTAAGATCGGGCATAAAATTAACTTTTTGGTCCACCAGCCACTGTGGCAGGTAGATTAAAAAATCTACCAGCCACTCACGATTCTTTACCAGTCAAAATATTATTTTGTAACTAATGTGGTATATTGTTTAATTTCATTTTAACCAACATTTTAACAGATGAGAGAAAAATGTTGACCTGCCCCTTTAAGGGCGGGAGGTCACGTGGTAGCGCGTCTAGTCAGCCCAGTTAGCCGAGTCTGACCAGTAGAAGAGCTGTTTTCTCTTCCCTGGCGGTTGAACCTCCAACATAGAAAACCAACCTGGCTGGTGAACAAAACCATGTACATAGCCAAGAAACACAAGGACTAATTCTCACTTCAGTTTCAAGTGAATTAGACCAACTTTTCCAGCCAGCTAGCGCTGCAGCACGAGGTGGAACAGGCTATATTATAGGATTCATAGCTCTTTGACTTTGTGAAATGAATTACCAGCAATGACACAAAATGGCAGAAATACTTTGAAAACAGCTACTGCAGCATTTATTTTACTATAAATGAGATCATACTTGACTATTTTTATTCACAAATGCGAGTGAAATGTTCGCACTGTGGAGCCCCGACCACCCACAAACGTGGCTGGTGAAAGACGTCTTACACGCCAACGCCAAAATCTACCTGCATTTGGCAGGTGGCGGGTGTTAATTTTAGGCCCTGACTACGATACTACATCTACGATAGTAAGATACTACGTCTACGATAGTAAGATACTATGATACTACGTCTACGATAATACATTTTCCATGGGGAGAACATGAAACAGACTAATATTAGGTGGTTTGTTTCTAACATTAGGCCCGCCAATGCCAAAATCTACCCGCATTTCACTGGTGGCGGGTGTTAAATTTAGGCCCTGACTACGATACTATGTCAACTATACTACGTCTACAATACTATGATACTACGTCTAGGATAATAAGATACTACGTCTACGATACTACGTCTACGATAGTAAGATACTACGTCTACGATACTACGTCTACGATACTACGTCTACGATAGTAAGATAGTACGTCTACGATAGTAAGATACTACGTCTACGATAGTAAGATACTACGTCTACGATAGTAAAATACTATGTCTACGATAGTAAGATACTACGTCTATGATACTACGTCTACGATAGTAAGATACTACGTCTACGATACTACGTCTACGATAGTAAGATATTACGTCTACGATACTACGTCTATGATAGTAAGATACTATGTCTACGATAGTAAGATACTACGTCTATGATACTACGTCTACGATAGTAAGATACTACATCTACGATACTACGTCTACGATAGTAAGATATTACGTCTACGATACTACGTCTATGATAGTAAGATACTACGTCTATGATACTACGTCTACGATAGTAAGATACTACATCTACGATACTACGTCTACGATAGTAAGATACTATGTCTACGATAGTAAGATACTACATCTATGATACTACGTCTACGATAGTAAGATACTACATCGACAATAGTAAAATACTATGTCTACGATAGTAAGATACTACGTCTATGATACTACGTCTACGATAGTAAGATACTACGTCTACGATACTACGTCTACGATAGTAAGATACTATGTCTACGATAGTAAGATACTACGTCTATGATACTACGTCTACGATAGTAATATACTACGTCTACGATACTACGTCTACGATAGTAAGATATTACGTCTACGATACTACGTCTATGATAGTAAGATACTATGTCTACGATAGTAAGATACTACGTCTATGATACTACGTCTACGATAGTAAGATACTACATCTACGATACTACGTCTACGATAGTAAGATACTATGTCTACGATAGTAAGATACTACATCTATGATACTACGTCTACGATAGTAAGATACTACATCGACAATACTACGTCTACAATAGTAAGATATTACGTCTACGATAGTAAGATACTATGTCTACGATACTACATCTACGATAGTAAGATACTACGTCTACGATAGTAAGATACTATGTCTACGATAGTAAGATACTACGTCTACGATAGTAAGATACTACATCTACGATAGTAAGATACTACGTCTACGATAGTAAGATACTACGTCTACGATACTACGTCTACGATAGTAAGATACTACGTCTACGATAGTAAGATACTACGTCTACGATACTACGTCTACGATAGTAAGATACTATGTCTACGATAGTAAGATACTACATCTATGATACTACGTCTACGATAGTAAGATACTACATCTACGATACTACGTCTACGATAGTAAGATATTACGTCTACTATAGTAAGATACTATGATACTCCATGTTCCATGGGGAGAACATGGAACAGACTAATAATAGGTTGGTTGTAACATTAGGACCGTTTTCATCAACAAATGAAGTCCTTAAATCTTCATGTTTTGTTTGCCATGATACGTCTGAGTATTGTCATATCATGACAACCCTGAAGCACGTGTCCTGTAGATGTACTGTTGTTCTTACTTTCCTGCTCCGCCAGCGAAGGCCAGGCCAGAGGCGTTCATTCCAGCCAGGACGAAGTAGCCGTGTACCCCCGGTGTCTCCCCCATCAGACAGCGCATGTCTGGGGTGAACGACTCAGGACAGTTAACCAGCTGCTGGATCTCACACACCTCTATCTCTGGCATCCTCCTCAACAGGGCTGACAGCATGGGTTCTACAGGGGGGGGTGAGAGGGGGTTAGGTAGAGAAACACCTCTATCTCTGGCATCCTCCTCAACAGGGCTGACAGCATGGGTTCTACCGGGGGGGGTGAGAGGGGGTTAGGTAGAGAAACACCTCTAGCTCTGGCATCCTCCTCAACAGGGCTGACAGGGAGAGACAGAGACAGAAAGAGAGACAGAGACAGAGACAGAGACAGAGAGAGAGAGAGAGAGAGAGAGAGAGAGAGAGAGAGAGAGAGAGAGAGAGACCGAGAGAGACCGAGAGAGAGACAGAGAGACAGAGAGAGAGAGAGACAGAGACAGAAAGACAGAGTGAGAGAGACAGAGCGAGAGAGAGAAAGAGAGAGAGAGAGAGAGAGCGAGAGACAGAGACAGAGAGAGGGACAGAGAGAGAAAGAGGGACAGAGAGAGAGAGAGGGACAGAGAGACAGACAGAGAGAGAGAGACAGAGAGAGAGACAGAGAGTTTATTTCTAACCCCTCAGACACACGGTCAGAGGTAGTCTGGTGCTGCAGAGAGATAACTGGTATAGTGGTAACCATAGCGAGAGGTAACGGTATAGTGATATACTCTATAGGTTTACTCCACAAACTGCCTGGGCCTCAAGGGATCCATTCAAACCAGTCTACAGTCTATAACCACCTAGTATAACCACAGTCTATAACCACAGTCTATAACCACAGTCTATAACCAGTCTATAACCACCTAGTATAACCACAGTCTATAACCACAGTCTATAACCACCTAGTATATCCACAGTCTATAACCACCTAGTATAAACACAGTCTATAACCACAGTCTATAACCACAGTCTATAACCACCTAGTATAACCACAGTCTATAACCACAGTATATAACCACAGTCTATAACCACAGTCTATAACCACCTAGTATAACCACAGTCTATAACCACAGTCTATAACCAGTCTATAACCACCTAGTATAACCACAGTCTATAACCACAGTCTATAACCACCTAGTATATCCACAGTCTATAACCACCTAGTATAAACACAGTCTATAACCACAGTCTATAACCACCTAGTATGACCACAGTCTATAACCACAGTCTATAACCACAGTCTATAACCACCTAGTATATCCACAGTCTATAACCACAGTCTATAACCACCTAGTATAACAACAGTCTATAACCACCTAGTATAACCACAGTCTATAACCACAGTCTATAACCACAGTCTATAACCACCTAGTATAACCACAGTCTATAACCACCTAGTATAACCACAGTCTATAACCACCTAGTATAACCACAGTCTATAACCACCTAGTATAACCACAGTCTATAACCACCTAGTATAACCACAGTCTATAACCACCTAGTATAACCACAGTCTATAACCACAGTCTATAACCACAGTCTATAACCACAGTCTATAACCACCTAGTATAACCACAGTATATAACCACCTCATATAACCACCTAGTATAACCACAGTCTATAACCACAGTCTATAACCACAGTCTATAACCACCTAGTATAACCACAGTCTATAACCACAGTCTATAACCACAGTCTATAACCACCTAGTATAACCACAGTCTATAACCACCTAGTATAACCACAGTCTATAACCACCTAGTATAACCACAGTCTATAACCACCTAGTATCACCAGTCTATAACCACCTAGTATAACCACCTAGTATAACCAGTCTATAACCACAGTCTATAACCACCTAGTATAAACACAGTCTATAACCACCTAGTATAACCACCTAGTATAACCACCTAGTATAACCACAGTCTATAACCACAGTCTATAACCACCTAGTATAACCAGTCTATAACCACCTAGTATAACCACAGTCTATAACCACAGTCTATAACCACCTAGTATAACCACAGTCTATAACCACCTAGTATAACCACAGTCTATAACCACAGTCTATAACCACAGTCTATAACCACAGTCTATAACCACCTAGTATAACCAGTCTATAACCACAGTCTATAACCACAGTCTATAACCACCTAGTATAACCACAGTCTATAACCACAGTCTATAATCACCTAGTATAACCAGTCTATAACCACAGTCTATAACCACCTAGTATAACCACAGTCTATAACCACCTAGTATAACCAGTCTATAACCACAGTCTATAACCACCTAGTATAACCAGTCTATAACCACAGTCTATAACCACCTAGTATAACCAGTCTATAACCACAGTCTATAACCACAGTCTATAACCACCTAGTATAACCACAGTCTATAACCACAGTCTATAACCACCTAGTATAACCAGTCTATAACCACAGTCTATAACCAGTCTATAACCACCTAGTATAACCAGTCTATAACCACAGTCTATAACCACCTAGTATAACCACAGTCTATAACCACAGTCTATAACCACCTAGTATAACCAGTCTATAACCACAGTCTATAACCACAGTCTATAACCACCTAGTATAACCACAGTCTATAACCACAGTCTATAACCACCTAGTATAACCAGTCTATAACCACAGTCTATAACCAGTCTATAACCACCTAGTATAACCACAGTCTATAACCACAGTCTATAACCACCTAGTATAACCACAGTCTATAACCACAGTCTATAACCACCTAGTATAACCAGTCTATAACCACAGTCTATAACCAGTCTATAACCACCTAGTATAACCACAGTCTATAACCACAGTCTATAACCACCTAGTATAACCAGTCTATAACCACAGTCTATAACCACCTAGTATAACCACAGTCTATAACCACCTAGTATAACCAGTCTATAACCACAGTCTATAACCACCTAGTATAACCAGTCTATAACCACCTAGTATAACCACAGTCTATAACCACCTAGTATAACCAGTCTATAACCACAGTCTATAACCACAGTCTATAACCACAGTCTATAACCACCTAGTATATTCGCAGTCTATAACCACAGTCTATAACCACCTAGTATAACCAGTCTATAACCACCTAGTATAACCAGTCTATAACCACCTAGTATAACCAGTCTATAACCACAGTCTATAACCACAGTCTATAACCACAGTCTATAACCACAGTCTATAACCACCTAGTATAACCACAGTCTATAACCACAGTCTATAACCACAGTCTATAACCACCTAGTATAACCACAGTCTATAACCACCTAGTATAACCACAGTCTATAACCACAGTCTATAACCACCTAGTATAACCACAGTCTATAACCACCTAGTATAACCACAGTCTATAACCACCTAGTATAACCACAGTCTATAACAGCACTAAGTCGCTTGGGGAACCTGTCTAAATGGAATACATGTTTTACAGTAGCAGTGCACCATTAAGGGAATAACCCCCGTCTCTTACCGTAGTGGTCCCAGTCCTCCTGCATGTTCTGTGCACCATTAAGGGAATAACCCCCGTCTCTTACCGTAGTGGTCCCAGTCCTCCTGCATGTTCTGTGCACCATTAAGGGAATAACACCCATCTCTTACCGTAGTGGTCCCAGTCCTCCTGCATGTTCTGTGCACCATTAAGGGAATAACACCCGTCTCTTACCGTAGTGGTCCCAGTCCTCCTGCATGTTCTGTGCACCATTAAGGGAATAACCCCCGTCTCTTACCGTAGTGGTCCCAGTCCTCCTGCATGTTCTGTGCACCACTAAGGGAATAACCCCTGTCTCTTACCGTAGTGGTCCCAGTCCTCCTGCATGTTCTGTGCACCATTAAGGGAATAACCCCCGTCTCTTACCGTAGTGGTCCCAGTCCTCCTGCATGTTCTGTGCACCATTAAGGGAATAACACCCGTCTCTTACCGTAGTGGTCCCAGTCCTCCTGCATGTTCTGTGCACCATTAAGGGAATAACCCCCGTCTCTTACCGTAGTGGTCCCAGTCCTCCTGCATGTTCTGTGCACCATTAAGGGAATAACACCCGTCTCTTACCGTAGTGGTCCCAGTCCTCCTGCATGTTCTGTGCACCATTAAGGGAATAACCCCCGTCTCTTACCGTAGTGGTCCCAGTCCTCCTGCATGTTCTGTGCACCATTAAGGGAATAACCCCCGTCTCTTACCGTAGTGGTCCCAGTCCTCCTGCATGTTCTGAATCTCCAGCTGGTTGCGTCCCTCAGTGAAGATGGGTTTGGGGTTCTTCTCAAATCCTCCAGACAGGATCCCTCCCTGCCATGCTCTCACATAGATCCTCCCATCCATATCTATCACCACTAGAGAGAACACACAGAGATACAGTTACAATACAGTCGAACCCTGACCCCTGACCCTAACCTCCAGACCTCCCTGCCATGCTCTCACATAGATCCTCCCATCCATATCTATCACCACTAGAGAGAACACACAGAGATACAGTTACAATACAGTCGAACCCTGACCCCTGACCCTGACCCTAACCTCCAGACCTCCCTGCCATGCTCTCATATAGATCCTCCCATCCATTTCTATCACCACTAGAGAGAACACACAGAGATACAGCGCTCTAAAAAAAATGAATTTATTGGTAGCACTGGTGTTCCCAACCTTAAGAAGTCAGGAGCACAATATGAAATGTAGGAGCACCAGATGAAATGTAGGAGCACCAGATGAAATGTAGGAGCACCAGAAAATCAGAATGTTTAAATAAGAGATACAGCCTCTATTGGGCCTATCTGAATTCTAGCTACTTCTGAAGAACATGTTGTGCCCTAGAAACTAATACGTAACCCTGTAAAGACGTTAGTTTATTATAAAAGCTAAGACGTTGATATGAAAACCTGTCATTGGAATTACAAAGTCACCTGTGGAATATTAGGTTTCTACATTTATGGAAAATAACTATTTTTGTACACCGTCTCTTTAAAAACCGTCAGGTTTGTGATGACAACGTGCATCAGTCATTCATTCATTCTGTGATCATTGATCTCCTGAAGAAGCTGCCCCTTTTCCTTTCTGTCTGTGTCCCTGAATGTTTGGATCCACTGGTACAGTTACCCGGTTGGTAGTTAGCTAGCCAATGAGGTAACAAGATTGAACAAAGTGTAAACAAACGGTTCATGATGTCGAGTAGTTTTTAAAACAAACTCACAAAATGGTTTATGAATATCAAATGTGGTCCTGGCGATCTGCTGCAGAAAGATAAAGATGTTGCTCCGTTAATATGGGTCAGACCTTTTGACCTGGTTGGGCTAGAAGCAAGCCGTTAATATGGGTCAGATCTTTTGACCTGGTTGGGCTAGAAGCAAGCCGTTAATATGGGTCAGATGTTTTGACCTGGTTGGGCTAGAAGCAAGCCGTTAATATGGGTCAGACCTTTTGACCTGGTTGGGCTAGAAGCAAGCCGTTAATATGGGTCAGATGTTTTGACCTGGTTGGGCTAGAAGCAAGCCGTTAATATGGGTCAGATCTTTTGACCTGGTTGGGCTAGAAGCAAGCCGTTAATATGGGTCAGATCTTTTGACCTGGTTGGGCTAGAAGCAAGCCGTTAATATGGGTCAGACCTTTTGACCTGGTTGGGCTAGAAGCAAGCCGTTTGCCCTGTAGTAATGGTGCAACCATGATGCTAACGAATCTGCAGTGGCTTGTCTCTCTAGGACACGCTGACACAACGGTACAGCCAAGCCTTATCATTACAACATTATCTTTTCCATGGTCACACTTTAGAGCCCTGGTTACAACACAGTCTAACCCTGACCCCTGACCTCCAGACAGGATACAACAGACAGGACAGAGTTCAGGCCAGTGGAGGCTCCTCAGAGGAGGAAGGGGAGGACCATCCTCCTCAGTGAATATCATAAAAATAGTGTAGCCAGAGGACAGCTAGCTTCTGTCCTCCTCTGGGTACATTGACTTCAATACAAAACCTCTTCAATACAAAACCCAGGAGGCTCATGGTTCTCACCCCCTTCCACCCCCTGAATTGACATGTTGTCTACCCAATCAAAGGATCAGAGAATTAATCTAGTACTGAAAGCATAAGCTACAGCTAGCTAGCACTGCAGTGCAAAACATGTGGTGAGTAGTTGACTCAAAGAGAGAAAGACAATTGTTGAACAGTTTTTAACAAATTAATTTCTTCCAAAATGAAGGAGAAGCAAGAGAGAGAGATAGCTATATTTCGTTGTATTTTTTTTTCCCACTTTCACTTACTTAGCGAATGCAGCTAGCTAGTTTAGCCTCCTCAAACACCCGGTTCAAACAGCTTGCTGACTGTACTGTAGCGAGTTTACTAACACATTTCCTCTAGTAGCTCTGTTGACTGGGTATGACGTTAGCTAATATGGTGACAACGATGTAGGCTGTGTAGCGGTTAGCGGTTATGATATGAAGGTTTGGCTTAGAAAGGTTTTTTCACCTGGTCACAGACAGCTGATGTGGTGCACTGAAGTCTGCAAGCGAAGGGAAAAGTTGAGAGGAGGAGAGCGCGTAGATGCGAGAAGGAATTCTACAACGAGCAACGTGATCATGCTGTTTGTATGTGGCTGCTATGAAAGTGGAACTGTGTTTGTGTGTGATCAGGAGTGTATTCACTCCGCCGATTCTGTTGAAAAACGTTTCTTAAACAGAACAAACAGGGATAAACATAGCTGAATTTGTCCAATAGAAAATCTATTTTGCAACTGTTGGACTAATGATTACACCCCAGATCAGCTAGATGCAGGCAAGAGTGTGCAAGGCGGTATTGAATGTGTCAATGTCTGTCACCTTCATTACTCTGATTTCACTCGACCTGTGCACCTACGTTGTAAACATTCATTCATAGGCCAGGTTGTAGCAACCTCTTGATGGGTACAGAGAAATGTTGAATACCATGTAGTAGCCTAAACCTATGGATGTTACATTGAACTGGGTGAATGGAATATGAATGACAGACATCCAACATGCTGTAATAGAAATAAGGCCCTGGTTATGAAACGGCACCAACCGCTACTGGTTCAGGAATATTACAGCTAATCACTCAATGCGTTCCGGACTGAACGGTACCAGCTCCAACTCCTTGAAGAAACCATATGTGGACTATTTTACAAGCAAAGTAAAAATGGTAGACATTAAAAAAGTGAATGTGGTCCTCAATGACAACGCAAAGCCACCCATACAGAACCAGAACGCTGCGCTGTGGTGGTCTCACCTGGGGTTCTGGGAGGTAGAGGCTTGGAGAGGAAGTAGTCTCACCTGGGGTTCTGGGAGGTAGAGGCTTGGAGAGGAGGTGGTCTCACCTGGGGTTCTGGGAGGTAGCGGCTTGGAGAGGAAGTGGTCTCACCTGGGGTTCTGGGCGGTAGAGGCTTGGAGAGGAAGTGGTCTCACCTGGGGTTCTGGGAGGTAGAGGCTTGGAGAGGAGGTGGTCTCACCTGGGTTCTGGGCTGTAGAGGCTTAGAGAGGAGGTGGTCTCACCTGGGTTCTGGCAGGTAGAGGCTTGGAGAGGAAGTGGTCTCACCTGGGGTTCTGGGAGGTAGAGGCTTAGAGAGGAGGTGGTCTCACCTGGGGTTCTGGGCGGTAGAGGCTCTGCTAGAGGCTTGGAGAGGAGGAGGTCTCACCTGGGGTTCTGGGAGGTAGAGGCTTGGAGAGGAAGTGGTCTCACCTGGGGTTCTGGGATGTAGAGGCTTGGAGAGGAAGTGGTCTCACCTGGGGTTCTGGGAGGTAGAGGCTTGGAGAGGAAGTGGTCTCACCTGGGGTTCTGGGAGGTAGCGGCTTGGAGAGGAAGTGGTCTCACCTGGGGTTCTGGGAGGTAGAGGCTTGGAGAGGAAGTGGTCTCACCTGGGGTTCTGGGAGGTAGAGGCTTGGAGAGGAAGTGGTCTCACCTGGGGTTCTGGCAGGTAGAGGCTTGGAGAGGAAGTGGTCTCACCTGGGGTTCTGGGAGGTAGAGGCTTGGAGAGGAAGTGGTCTCACCTGGGGTTCTGGGCGGTAGCGGCTTGGAGAGGAAGTGGTCTCACCTGGGGTTCTGGGAGGTAGAGGCTTGGAGAGGAAGTGGTCTCACCTGGGGTTCTGGGAGGTAGAGGCTTGGAGAGGAAGTGGTCTCACCTGGGGTTCTGGCAGGTAGAGGCTTGGAGAGGAAGTGGTCTCACCTGGGGTTCTGGGAGGTAGAGGCTTGGAGAGGAAGTGGTCTCACCTGGGGTTCTGGGCGGTAGAGGCTTGGAGAGGAAGTGGTCTCACCTGGGGTTCTGGCAGGTAGAGGCTTGGAGAGGAAGTGGTCTCACCTGGGGTTCTGGCAGGTAGAGGCTTGGAGAGGAAGTGGTCTCACCTGGGGTTCTGGGAGGTAGAGGCTTGGAGAGGAAGTGGTCTCACCTGGGGTTCTGGGAGGTAGAGGCTCTGCTAGAGGCTTGGAGAGGAGGTAGAAGTGTTCACATCCGTGGAGAGGAACAGACACCTTGGTCTCGCTGGCCTGGCCCAGCTCATAAGCCCACTGTAGATAGAGGACAGTTATAACACATCATATAGCATTCATAACCCCCTATGACACATCATATAGCATTCATAACCCCATATTAACACTTCTAGAGGAACAGACACCTTGGTCTCACTGGCCTGGCCCAGCTCCTTTAGTTTAGAAACCTCAGAGACAGCTGGCTACAACACTTCATATACACCCTGTTTCTAGTGCACTACAGTATATAGGGAACAGCTACAACACTTCATATACACCCTGTTTCTAGTGCACTACAGTATATAGGGAACAGCTACAACACTTCAAATACACCCTGTTTCTAGTGCACTACAGTATATAGGAAACAGCTACAACACTTCATATACACCCTGTTTCTAGTGCACTACAGTATCTAGGGAACAGCTACAACACTTCATATACACCCTGTTTCTAGTGCACTACAGTATCTAGGGAACAGCTACAACACTTCAAATACACCCTGTTTCTAGTGCACTACAGTATCTAGGGAACAGCTACAACACTTCATATACACCCTGTTTCTAGTGCACTACAGTATCTAGGGAACAGCTACAACACTTCATATACACCCTGTTTCTAGTGCACTACAGTATATAGGGAACAGCTACAACACTTCATATACACCCTGTTTCTAGTGCACTACAGTATATAGGAAACAGCTACAACACTTCATATACACCATGTTTCTAGTGCACTACAGTATATAGGGAACAGCTACAACACTTCATATACACCCTGTTTCTAGTGCACTACAGTATCTAGGGAACAGCTACAACACTTCATATACACCCTGTTTCTAGTGCACTACAGTATCTAGGGAACAGCTACAACACTTCATATACACCCTGTTTCTAGTGCACTACAGTATATAGGGAACAGCTACAACACTTCATAAACACCCTGTTTCTAGTGCACTACAGTATCTAGGGAACAGCTACAACACTTCATATACACCCTGTTTCTAGTGCACTACAGTATCTAGGGAACAGCTACAACACTTCATATACACCCTGTTTCTAGTGCACTACAGTATCTAGGGAACAGCTACAACACTTCATATACACCCTGTTTCTAGTGCACTACAGTATCTAGGGAACAGCTACAACACTTCAAATACACCCTGTTTCTAGTGCACTACAGTATATAGGGAACAGCTACAACACTTCATATACACCCTGTTTCTAGTGCACTACAGTATCTAGGGAACAGCTACAACACGTCATATACACCCTGTTTCTAGTGCACTACAGTATCTAGGGAACAGCTACAACACTTCATATACACCCTGTTTCTAGTGCACTACAGTATATAGGAAACAGCTACAACACTTCATATACACCATGTTTCTAGTGCACTACAGTATCTAGGGAACAGCTACAACACTTCATATACACCCTGTTTCTAGTGCACTACAGTATATAGGGAACAGCTACAACACTTCATATACACCCTGTTTCTAGTGCACTACAGTATCTAGGGAACAGCTACAACACTTCAAATACACCCTGTTTCTAGTGCACTACAGTATATAGGAAACAGCTACAACACTTCATATACACCCTGTTTCTAGTGCACTACAGTATCTAGGGAACAGCTACAACACTTCATATACACCCTGTTTCTAGTGCACTACAGTATCTAGGGAACAGCTACAACACTTCAAATACACCCTGTTTCTAGTGCACTACAGTATCTAGGGAACAGCTACAACACTTCATATACACCCTGTTTCTAGTGCACTACAGTATCTAGGGAACAGCTACAACACTTCATATACACCCTGTTTCTAGTGCACTACAGTATATAGGGAACAGCTACAACACTTCATATACACCCTGTTTCTAGTGCACTACAGTATATAGGAAACAGCTACAACACTTCATATACACCATGTTTCTAGTGCACTACAGTATATAGGGAACAGCTACAACACTTCATATACACCCTGTTTCTAGTGCACTACAGTATCTAGGGAACAGCTACAACACTTCATATACACCCTGTTTCTAGTGCACTACAGTATCTAGGGAACAGCTACAACACTTCATATACACCCTGTTTCTAGTGCACTACAGTATCTAGGGAACAGCTACAACACTTCATATACACCCTGTTTCTAGTGCACTACAGTATATAGGGAACAGCTACAACACTTCATAAACACCCTGTTTCTAGTGCACTACAGTATCTAGGGAACAGCTACAACACTTCATATACACCCTGTTTCTAGTGCACTACAGTATCTAGGGAACAGCTACAACACTTCATATACACCCTGTTTCTAGTGCACTACAGTATCTAGGGAACAGCTACAACACTTCATATACACCCTGTTTCTAGTGCACTACAGTATCTAGGGAACAGCTACAACACTTCAAATACACCCTGTTTCTAGTGCACTACAGTATATAGGGAACAGCTACAACACTTCATATACACCCTGTTTCTAGTGCACTACAGTATCTAGGGAACAGCTACAACACGTCATATACACCCTGTTTCTAGTGCACTACAGTATCTAGGGAACAGCTACAACACTTCATATACACCCTGTTTCTAGTGCACTACAGTATATAGGAAACAGCTACAACACTTCATATACACCATGTTTCTAGTGCACTACAGTATCTAGGGAACAGCTACAACACTTCATATACACCCTGTTTCTAGTGCACTACAGTATATAGGAAACAGCTACAACACTTCATATACACCATGTTTCTAGTGCACTACAGTATCTAGGGAACAGCTACAACACTTCATATACACCCTGTTTCTAGTGCACTACAGTATATAGGGAACAGCTACAACACTTCATATACACCCTGTTTCTAGTGCACTACAGTATATAGGAAACAGCTACAACACTTCATATACACCCTGTTTCTAGTGCACTACAGTATCTAGGGAACAGCTACAACACTTCATATACACCCTGTTTCTAGTGCACTACAGTATATAGGGAACAGCTACAACACTTCATATACACCCTGTTTCTAGTGCACTACAGTATATAGGGAACAGCTACAACACTTCAAATACACCCTGTTTCTAGTGCACTACAGTATCTAGGGAACAGCTACAACACTTCATATACACCCTGTTTCTAGTGCACTACAGTATCTAGGGAACAGCTACAACACTTCAAATACACCCTGTTTCTAGTGCACTACAGTATATAGGGAACAGCTACAACACTTCAAATACACCCTGTTTCTAGTGCACTACAGTATCTAGGGAACAGCTACAACACTTCAAATACACCCTGTTTCTAGTGCACTACAGTATATAGGGAACAGCTACAACACTTCATATACACCCTGTTTCTAGTGCACTACAGTATATAGGGAACAGCTACAACACTTCAAATACACCCTGTTTCTAGTGCACTACTGTATATAGGGAACAGCTACAACACTTCAAATACACCCTGTTTCTAGTGCACTACAGTATCTAGGGAACAGCTACAACACTTCAAATACACCCTGTTTCTAGTGCACTACAGTATATAGGGAACAGCTACAACACTTCAAATACACCCTGTTTCTAGTGCACTACAGTATCTAGGGAACAGCTACAACACTTCAAATACACCCTGTTTCTAGTGCACTACAGTATCTAGGGAACAGCTACAACACTTCAAATACACCCTGTTTCTAGTGCACTACAGTATCTAGGGAACAGCTACAACACTTCAAATACACCCTGTTTCTAGTGCACTACAGTATCTAGGGAACAGCTACAACACTTCATATACACCCTGTTTCTAGTGCACTACAGTATCTAGGGAACAGCTACAACACTTCATATACACCCTGTTTCTAGTGCACTACAGTATCTAGGGAACAGCTACAACACTTCATATACACCCTGTTTCTAGTGCACTACAGTATATAGGGAACAGGTACAACACTTCATATACACCCTGTTTCTAGTGCACTACAGTATCTAGGGAACAGCTACAACACTTCATATACACCCTGTTTCTAGTGCACTACAGTATCTAGGGAACAGCTACAACACTTCATATACACCCTGTTTCTAGTGCACTACAGTATCTAGGGAACAGCTACAACACTTCATATACACCCTGTTTCTAGTGCACTACAGTATCTAGGGAACAGCTACAACACTTCATATACACCCTGTTTCTAGTGCACTACAGTATCTAGGGAACAGCTACAACACTTCATATACACCCTGTTTCTAGTGCACTACAGTATCTAGGGAACAGCTACAACACTTCATATACACCCTGTTTCTAGTGCACTACAGTATATAGGGAACAGCTACAACACTTCATATACACCCTGTTTCTAGTGCACTACAGTATCTAGGGAACAGCTACAACACTTCATATACACCCTGTTTCTAGTGCACTACAGTATCTAGGGAACAGCTACAACACTTCATATACACCATGTTTCTAGTGCACTACAGTATATAGGGACAAGCTACAACACTTCATATACACCCTGTTTCTAGTGCACTACAGTATCTAGGGAACAGCTACAACACTTAATATACACCATGTTTCTAGTGCACTACAGTATCTAGGGAACAGCTACAACACTTCATATACACCCTGTTTCTAGTGCACTACAGTAAATAGGGAACAGCTACAACACTTCATATACACCCTGTTTCTAGTGCACTACAGTATCTAGGGAACAGCTACAACACTTCATATACACCCTGTTTCTAGTGCACTACAGTAAATAGGGAACAGCTACAACACTTCATATACACCCTGTTTGCGTCCCAAATGGCATCCTATTCCCTTTTCTAGTGCACTATATAGGGAACATGGTGTCATGTCGGACGCATCCTATCATTTCATAACCCCCTATGAACACCTACAGATCAGTTGGGCTGAAGAGAGCTGGCTAGCACAGTGTTAACTGGCTAAAGACTAGTGGAGGGAGGGGCCCCATGTCATCTAACACAGTGTTAACTGGCTAAAGACTAGTGGAGGGAGGGGCCCCATGTCATCTAGCACAGTGTTAACTGTCTAAAGACTAGTGGAGGGAGGGGCCCCATGTCATCTAGCACAGTGTTAACTGGCTAAAGACTAGTGGAGGGAGGGGTCCCATGTCATCTAACACAGTGTTAACTGTCTAAAGACTAGTGGAGGGAGGGACCCCATGTCATCTAACACAGTGTTAACTGGCTAAAGACTAGTGGAGGGAGGGGCCCCATGTCATCTAACACAGTGTTAACTGTCTAAAGACTAGTGGAGGGAGGGGCCCCATGTCATCTAGCACAGTGTTAACTGTCTAAAGACTAGTGGAGGGAGGGGCCCCATGTCATCTAACACAGTGTTAACTGTCTAAAGACTAGTGGAGGGAGGGGCCCCATGTCATCTAGCACAGTGTTAACTGGCTAAAGACTAGTGGAGGGAGGGGCCCCATGTCATCTAACACAGTGTTAACTGGCTAAAGACTAGTGGAGGGAGGGGCCCCATGTCATCTAGCACAGTGTTAACTGGCTAAAGACTAGTGGAGGGAGGGACCCCATGTCATCTAACACCGTGTTAACTGGCTAAAGACTAGTGGAGGGAGGGGCCCCATGTCATCTAACACAGTGTTAACTGGCTAAAGACTAGTGGAGGGAGGGGCCCCATGTCATCTAACACAGTGTTAACTGGCTAAATACTAGTGGAGGGAGGGGCCCCATGTCATCTAACACAGTGTTAACTGGCTAAAGACTAGTGGAGGGAGGGGCCCCATGTCATCTAACACAGTGTTAACTGTCTAAAGACTAGTGGAGGGAGGGGCCCCATGTCATCTAGCACAGTGTTAACTGGCTAAAGACTAGTGGAGGGAGGGGCCCCATGTCATCTAACACAGTGTTAACTGGCTAAAGACTAGTGGAGGGAGGGGTCCCATGTCATCTAACACAGTGTTAACTGGCTAAAGACTAGTGGAGGGAGGGGCCCCATGTCATCTAACACAGTGTTAACTGGCTAAAGACTAGTGGAGGGAGGGGCCCCATGTCATCTAGCACAGTGTTAACTGGCTAAAGACTAGTGGAGGGAGGGGCCCCATGTCATCTAGCACAGTGTTAACTGGCTAAAGACTAGTGGAGGGAGGGGTCCCATGTCATCTAACACAGTGTTAACTGGCTAAAGACTAGTGGAGGGAGGGGCCCCATGTCATCTAACACAGTGTTAACTGGCTAAAGACTAGTGGAGGGAGGGGCCCCATGTCATCTAACACAGTGTTAACTGGCTAAAGACTAGTGGAGGGAGGGGCCCCATGTCATCTAGCACAGTGTTAACTGGCTAAAGACTAGTGGAGGGAGGGGCCCCATGTCATCTAACACCGTGTTAACTGGCTAAAGACTAGTGGAGGGAGGGGCCCCATGTCATCTAACACAGTGTTAAAACTGGCTAAAGACTAGTGGAGGGAGGGGCCCCATGTCATCTAACACAGTGTTAACTGTCTAAAGACTAGTGGAGGGAGGGGCCCCATGTCATCTAACACAGTGTTAACTGTCTAAAGACTAGTGGAGGGAGGGGCCCCATGTCATCTAACACAGTGTTAACTGTCTAAAGACTAGTGGAGGGAGGGGCCCCATGTCATCTAACACAGTGTTAACTGTCTAAAGACTAGTGGAGGGAGGGACCCCATGTCATCTAACACAGTGTTAACTGGCTAAAGACTAGTGGAGGGAGGGGCCCCATGTCATCTAACACAGTGTTAACTGGCTAAAGACTAGTGGAGGGAGGGGCCCCCATGTCATCTAACACAGTGTTAACTGTCTAAAGACTAGTGGAGGGAGGGGCCCCGTGTCATCTAGCACAGTGTTAACTGTCTAAAGACTAGTGGAGGGAGGGGCCCCATGTCATCTAACACAGTGTTAACTGGCTAAAGACTAGTGGAGGGAGGGGCCCCATGTCATCTAGCACAGTGTTAACTGGCTAAAGACTAGTGGAGGGAGGGGCCCCGTGTCATCTAGCACAGTGTTAACTGTCTAAAGACTAGTGGAGGGAGGGGCCCCGTGTCATCTAACACAGTGTTAACTGTCTAAAGACTAGTGGAGGGAGGGGCCCCATGTCATCTAACACAGTGTTAACTGGCTAAAGACTAGTGGAGGGAGGGGCCCCATGTCATCTAACACAGTGTTAACTGTCTAAAGACTAGTGGAGGGAGGGGCCCCATGTCATCTAACACAGTGTTAACTGTCTAAAGACTAGTGGAGGGAGGGGCCCCGTGTCATCTAACACAGTGTTAACTGTCTAAAGACTAGTGGAGGGAGGGGCCCCGTGTCATCTAACACAGTGTTAACTGTCTAAAGACTAGTGGAGGGAGGGGCCCCATGTCATCTAACACAGTGTTAACTGTCTAAAGACTAGTGGAGGGAGGGGCCCCATGTCATCTAACACAGTGTTAACTGGCTAAAGACTAGTGGAGGGAGGGGCCCCATGTCATCTAACACAGTGTTAACTGGCTAAAGACTAGTGGAGGGAGGGGCCCCATGTCATCTAACACAGTGTTAACTGTCTAAAGACTAGTGGAGGGAGGGGCCCCATGTCATCTAACACAGTGTTAACTGGCTAAAGACTAGTGGAGGGAGGGGCCCCATGTCATCTAACACAGTGTTAACTGGCTAAAGACTAGTGGAGGGAGGGGCCCCATGTCATCTAACACAGTGTTAACTGGCTAAAGACTAGTGGAGGGAGGGGCCCCATGTCATCTAACACAGTGTTAACTGTCTAAAGACTAGTGGAGGGAGGGGCCCCATGTCATCTAGCACAGTGTTAACTGTCTAAAGACTAGTGGAGGGAGGGACCCCATGTCATCTAACACAGTGTTAACTGGCTAAAGACTAGTGGAGGGAGGGGCCCCGTGTCATCTAACACAGTGTTAACTGTCTAAAGACTAGTGGAGGGAGGGGCCCCGTGTCATCTAGCACAGTGTTAACTGGCTAAAGACTAGTGGAGGGAGGGGCCCCGTGTCATCTAACACAGTGTTAACTGTCTAAAGACTAGTGGAGGGAGGGGTCCCATGTCATCTAGCACAGTGTTAACTGTCTAAAGACTAGTGGAGGGAGGGGCCCCATGTCATCTAACACAGTGTTAACTGTCTAAAGACTAGTGGAGGGAGGGGCCCCATGTCATCTAACACAGTGTTAACTGTCTAAAGACTAGTGGAGGGAGGGGCCCCATGTCATCTAACACAGTGTTAACTGTCTAAAGACTAGTGGAGGGAGGGGCCCCATGTCATCTAACACAGTGTTAACTGTCTAAAGACTAGTGGAGGGAGGGGCCCCATGTCATCTAACACAGTGTTAACTGTCTAAAGACTAGTGGAGGGAGGGGCCCCATGTCATCTAACACAGTGTTAACTGTCTAAAGACTAGTGGAGGGAGGGGCCCCATGTCATCTAACACAGTGTTAACTGGCTAAAGACTAGTGGAGGGAGGGGCCCCATGTCATCTAACACAGTGTTAACTGTCTAAAGACTAGTGGAGGGAGGGGCCCCATGTCATCTAACACAGTGTTAACTGTCTAAAGACTAGTGGAGGGAGGGGCCCCATGTCATCTAACACAGTGTTAACTGGCTAAAGACTAGTGGAGGGAGGGGCCCCATGTCATCTAACACAGTGTTAACTGTCTAAAGACTAGTGGAGGGAGGGGCCCCATGTTATTTACAGTTACACACACGTAATGGACAGAGATTCACCTGTCCTGCACAGTTGACAAAGTATTCACACTCGATGGCTCCTCTGTCCGTCTCGACCGCTGTCACATGTCCCTTCTCCAGCATCACATGGTTAACTGTGGTACGCTCATGGATCTGCACTCCTGGAGATCAGAACATGGCAGACATGTAGATTTATGTATAATGTGATCAAACATGATAAACACCATCAATAGTTCACAGCCAGTTTGATTGGAGTACCATGAAGTTACATTAGCCAGAGAGATGCCCCATGGGCACTGACTAACTCAAACTCTGCTTGGCATGGCCCCACCCTGGCCCTTCCCTCCAGAAGCCTTGCTTTCTGGCTTCATTTCATCCTGACCGATGGCGATACCACATGGTTGTAGCTTCCTATTAAAACCTTCACTACAGTTAGGCTTGCAAAATGTTCCCAAAATTCACTGGTTTTCCAGAAATACCGGTTGGAAAATGTCCTGAATCAGGACGGAACAAGCAGGAAATCAGGAAACATCCAACCAGGATTTCTGCAAAACCTGGGAATTTTGAGAAAGTTGATGGAATTTTACATTTACATTTTACATTTTAGTCATTTAGCAGACGCTCTTATCCAGAGCGACTTACAGTTAGTGAGTGCATACATTATTTTTCATTTTTCATACTGGCCCCCCGTGGGAATCGAACCCACAACCCTGGCATTGCAAACGCCATGCTCTACCAACTGAGCTACATCCCTGCCGGCCATTCCCTCCCCTACCCTGGACGAAGCTGGGCCAATTGCGCGCCGCCCCATGGGTCTCCCGGTCACGGCCGGCTACGACAGAGCCTGGATTCGAACCAGGATCTCTAGTGGCACAGCTAGTACTGCGATGCAGTGCCTTAGACCACTGCGCCACTCGTTTTGCAAGCCTAACAACAGTCCATCCTTGGTTTTACCGTCTCACCGTGTCCGGCTGCTGCCGTGGCGAGGGCGTGGTTGACGTCAGGCGGTGACACCACGGCATCACCTGGCAGGTGGAGCGCCCCCACCAGGTCATGAATATTCACCAGGGGGTGGAGCTTAGAAACCTCTTTGGGTTTGATCACGTTACAGGGGATCCCCATCACACTGAGAGAGAGGGAGGAGACAGGAAGGAGGGTTATGGAGATTCACCAGGGGGTGGAGCTTAGAAACCTCTTTGGGTTTGATCACGTTACAGGGGATCCCCATCATGGACTAACAGAAAACAGTACAGTGGAGCTGGATACATACAGCACAGCTACAGCAACATGGAGATGGCTTGGCAGAGATGGACTAACAGAACACAGCTGGCCAGTGGAGCTACAGTGGAGCTGGATAGGATACATGGAATGAATATTCTAGAAGGACTACAGTGGAGCTGGATAGGCTAAATGTTGGGAACTGTAATGAATAGTCTAGAAGGACTACAGTGGAGCTGGATAGGCTAAATGTTGGGAAATGTAATGAATATTCTAGAAGGACTACAGTGGAGCTGGATAGGCTAAATGTTGGGAAATGTAATGAATATTCTAAAAGGACTACAGTGGAGCTGGATAGGCTAAATGTTGGGAAATGTAATGAATATTCTAAAAGGACTACAGTGGAGCTGGATAGGCTAAATGTAATGAATATTCTAAAAGGACTACAGTGGAGCTGGATAGGCTAAATGTTGGGAAATGTAATGAATATTCTAAAAGGACTACAGTGGAGCTGGATAGGCTAAATGTTGGCAAATGTAATGAATATTCTAAAAGGACTACAGTGGAGCTGGATAGGCTAAATGTTGGGAAATGTAATTAATATTCTAGAAGGACTACAGTGGAGCTGGATAGGCTAAATGTAATGAATAGTCTAGAAGGACTATAGTGGAGCTGGATAGGCTAAATGTTGGGAACTGTAATGAATATTCTAGAATGACTACAGTGGAGCTGGATAGGCTAAATGTTGGGAAATGTAATGAATATTCTAGAAGGACTACAGTGGAGCTGGATAGGCTAAATGTAATGAATAGTCTAGAAGGACTATAGTGGAGCTGGATAGGCTAAATGTTGGGAACTGTAATGAATATTCTAGAATGACTACAGTGGAGCTGGATAGGCTAAATGTTGGGAAATGTAATTAATATTCTAGAAGGACTACAGTGGAGCTGGATAGGCTAAATGTAATGAATAGTCTAGAAGGACTATAGTGGAGCTGGATAGGCTAAATGTTGGGAACTGTAATGAATAGTCTAGAAAGACTACAGTGGAGCTGGATAGGCTAAATGTTGGGAACTGTAATGAATAGTCTAGAAGGACTACAGTGGAGCTGGATAGGCTAAATGTTGGGAAATGTAATGAATATTCTAGAAGGACTACAGTGGAGCTGGATAGGCTAAATGTTGGGAAATGTAATGAATATTCTAGAAGGACTACAGTGGAGCTGGATAGGCTAAATGTTGGGAAATGTAATGAATATTCTAAAAGGACTACAGTGGAGCTGGATAGGCTAAATGTTGGGAAATGTAATGAATATTCTAAAAGGACTACAGTGGAGCTGGATAGGCTAAATGTTGGGAAATGTAATGAATATTCTAGAAGGACTACAGTGGAGCTGGATAGGCTAAATGTTGGGAAATGTAATGAATAGTCTAGAAGGACTACAGTGGAGCTGGATAGGCTAAATGTTGGGAAATGTAATGAATATTCTAGAAGGACTACAGTGGAGCTGGATAGGCTAAATGTTGGGAAATGTAATGAATATTCTAGAAGGACTACAGTGGAGCTGGATAGGCTAAATGTTGGGAAATGTAATGAATATTCTAAAAGGACTACAGTGGAGCTGGATAGGCTAAATGTTGGGAAATGTAATGAATATTCTAAAAGGACTACAGTGGAGCTGGATAGGCTAAATGTTGGGAAATGTAATGAATATTCTAGAAGGACTACAGTGGAGCTGGATAGGCTAAATGTTGGGAAATGTAATGAATATTCTAAAAGGACTACAGTGGAGCTGGATAGGCTAAATGTTGGCAAATGTAATGAATATTCTAAAAGGACTACAGTGGAGCTGGATAGGCTAAATGTTGGGAAATGTAATTAATATTCTAGAAGGACTACAGTGGAGCTGGATAGGCTAAATGATGGCAAATGTAATGAATATTCTAAAAGGACTACAGTGGAGCTGGATAGGCTAAATGTTGGGAAATGTAATTAATATTCTAGAAGGACTACAGTGGAGCTGGATAGGCTAAATGTAATGAATAGACTAGAAGGACTATAGTGGAGCTGGATAGGCTAAATGTTGGGAACTGTAATGAATATTCTAGAATGACTACAGTGAAGCTGGATAGGCTAAATGTTGGGAAATGTAATTAATATTCTAGAAGGACTATAGTGGAGCTGGATAGGCTAAATGTTGGGAACTGTAATGAATAGTCTAGAAAGACTACAGTGGAGCTGGATAGGCTAAATGTTGGGAACTGTAATGAATATTCTAGAAGGACTACAGTGGAGCTGGATAGGCTAAATGTTGGGAAATGTAATGAATATTCTAAAAGGACTACAGTGGAGCTGGATAGGCTAAATGTTGGGAACTGTAATGAATATTCTAAAAGGACTACAGTGGAGCTGGATAGGCTAAATGTTGGGAACTGTAATGAATATTCTAGAAGGACTACAGTGGAGCTGGATAGGCTAAATGTAATGAATAGTCTAGAAGGACTACAGCACTGAACAACAATAATTAGCAATAATTCAAGTGACTGAAGAGAACTGGAGTACTGTTCATGAAGTCCAGCTCCCTCTCAGAGAGTACGGAGCTATAATTCAGACCCGAGGAGAGGGAGGGAAGGGAAGGGCGGTTAGGGAGGGAAGGGAAGGGCGGTTAGGGAGGGAAGGGAAGGGCGGTTAGGGAGGGAAGGGAAGGGCGGTTAGGGAGGGAAGGGAAGGGCGGTTAGGGAGGGAAGGGAAGGGCGGTTAGGGAGGGAAGGGAAGGGCGGTTAGGGAGGGAAGGGAAGGGCGGTTAGGGAGGGAAGGGAAGGGCGGTTAGGGAGGGAAGGGAAGGGCGGTTAGGGAGGGAAGGGAAGGGCGGTTAGGGAGGGAAGGGAAGGGCGGTTAGGGAGGGAAGGGAAGGGCGGTTAGGGAGGGAAGGGAAGGGCGGTTAGGGAGGGAAGGGAAGGGCGGTTAGGGAGGGAAGGGAAGGGCGGTTAGGGAGGGAAGGGAAGGGCGGTTAGGGAGGGAAGGGAAGGGCGGTTAGGGAGGGAAGGGCGGTTAGGGAGGGAAGGGAAGGGCGGTTAGGGAGGTAAGGGAAGGGCGGTTAGGGAGGGACTTACTTGAGCCTGGATGCCAGGCGCTTCAGGGAGAGGAAACGGTCCTGATTCTGGGCCAGGCATAGAGAGCCTGTTCTCACGTAGCCTGTAACACACATACACACAGAAACATTAGGACTGCCAAGTCATGAATCATCTCATGTTAAACCACACAACTAAATACAATTGGTAAATCCAGTTTATACACAACTAAATACCACTGGTAAATCCAGTTTATGCACAACTAAATACCACTGGTAAATCCAGTTTATACGCAACTAAATACCACTGGTAAATCCAGTTTATAGACAACTAAATACCACTGGTAAATCCAGTTTATACGCAACTAAATACAACTGGTAAATCCAGTTTATACACAACTAAATACCACTGGTAAATCCAGTTTATACACAACTAAATACCACTGGTAAATCCAGTTTATAGACAACTAAATACCACTGGTAAATCCAGTTTATACGCAACTAAATACCACTGGTAAATCCAGTTTATAGACAACTAAATACCACTGGTAAATCCAGTTTATACACAACTAAATACCACTGGTAAATCCAGTTTATACGCAACTAAATACAACTGGTAAATCCAGTTTATACACAACTAAATACCACTGGTAAATCCAGTTTATACACAACTAAATACAACTGGTAAATCCA
Organism: Coregonus ussuriensis; assembly: GCA_031479575.1. Classification (NCBI taxonomy): domain Eukaryota; kingdom Metazoa; phylum Chordata; class Actinopteri; order Salmoniformes; family Salmonidae; genus Coregonus; species Coregonus ussuriensis. The sequence goes on along the minus strand of CM062504.1, from coordinate 1,680,628 downwards.
GTTTATACACAAATAAATACCACTGGTAAATCCAGTTTATAGACAACTAAATACCACTGGTAAATCCAGTTTATAGACAACTAAATACCACTGGTAAATCCAGTTTATACACACGCAACTAAATACCACTGGTAAATCCAGTTTATACACAACTAAATACCACTGGTAAATCCAGTTTATAGACAACTAAATACCACTGGTAAATCCAGTTTATAGACAACTAAATACCACTGGTAAATCCAGTTTATACACACGCAACTAAATACCACTGGTAAATCCAGTTTATACACAACTAAATACCACTGGTAAATCCAGTTTATAGACAACTAAATACCACTGGTAAATCCAGTTTATACACACGCAACTAAATACCACTGGTAAATCCAGTTTATACACAACTAAATACCACTGGTAAATCCAGTTTTATAGACAACTAAATACCACTGGTAAATCCAGTTTATAGACAACTAAATACCACTGGTAAATCCAGTTTATACACACGCAACTAAATACCACTGGTAAATCCAGTTTATACACAACTAAATACCACTGGTAAATCCAGTTTATAGACAACTACAGTGGGGAAAAAAAGTATTTAGTCAGCCACCAATTGTGCAAGTTCTCCCACTTAAAAAGATGAGAGAGGCCTGTAATTTTCATCATAGGTACACGTCAACTATGACAGACAAAATGAGGAAAAAAATATCCAGAAAATCACATTGTAGGATTTTTTATGAATTTATTTGCAAATTATGGTGGAAAATAAGTATTTGGTCAATAACAAAAGTTTCTCAATACTTTGTTATATACCCTTTGTTGGCAATGACACAGGTCAAACGTTTTCTGTAAGTCTTCACAAGGTTTTCACACACTGTTGCTGGTATTTTGGCCCATTCCTCCATGCAGATCTCCTCTAGAGCAGTGATGTTTTGGGGCTGTCGCTGGGCAACACAGACTTTCAACTCCCTCCAAAGATGTTCTATGGCATTCAGATCTGGAGACTGGCTAGGCCACTCCAGGACCTTGAAATGCTTCTTACGAAGCCACTCCTTCGTTGCCCGGGCGGTGTGTTTGGGATCATTGTCATGCTGAAAGACCCAGCCACGTTTCATCTTCAATGCCCTTGCTGATGGAAGGAGGTTTTCACTCAAAATCTCACGATACATGGCCCCATTCATTCTTTCCTTTACACGGATCAGTCGCCCTGGTCCCTTTGCAGAAAAACAGCCCCAAAGCATGATGTTTCCACCCCCATGCTTCACAGTAGGTATGGTGTTCTTTGGATGCAACTCAGCATTCTTTGTCCTCCAAACACGACGAGTTGAGTTTTTACCAAAAAGTTATATTTTGGTTTCATCTGACCATATGACATTCTCCCAATCCTCTTCTGGATCATCCAAATGCACTCCAGCAAACTTCAGACGGGCCTGGACATGTACTGGCTTAAGCAGGGGGACACGTCTTGCACTGCAGGATTTGAGTCCCTGGCGGCGTAGTGTGTTACTGATGGTAGGCTTTGTTACTTTGGTCCCAGCTCTCTGCAGGTCATTCACTAGGTCCCCCCGTGTGGTTCTGTGATTTTTGCTCACCGTTCTTGTGATCATTTTGACCCCACGGGGTGAGATCTTGCGTGGAGCCCCAGATCGAGGGAGATTATCAGTGGTCTTGTATGTCTTCCATTTCCTAATAATTGCTCCCACAGTTGATTTCTTCAAACCAAGCTGCTTACCTATTGCAGATTCAGCCTTCCCAGCCTGGTGCAGGTCTACAATTTTGTTTCTGGTGTCCTTTGACAGCTCTTTGGTCTTGGCCATAGTGGAGTTTGGAGTGTGACTGTTTGAGGTTGTGGACAGGTGTCTTTTATACTGATAACAAGTTCAAACAGGTGCCATTAATACAGGTAACGAGTGGAGGACAGAGGAGCCTCTGGTCTGTGAGAGCCAGAAATCTTGCTTGTTTGTAGGTGACCAAATACTTATTTTCCACCATAATTTGCAAATAAATTCATTAAAAATCCTACAATGTGATTTTCTGGATTTTTTTTCCTCAATTTGTCTGTCATAGTTGACGTGTACGTATGATGAAAATTACAGGCCTCTCTCATCTTTTTAAGTGGGAGAACTTGCACAATTGGTGGCTGACTAAATACTTTTTCCCCCCACTGTAAATACCACTGGTAAATCCAGTTTATAGACAACTAAATACCACTGGTAAATCCAGTTTATACACAACTAAATACCACTGGTAAATCCAGTTTATACACAACTAAATACCACTGGTAAATCCAGTTTATACACACGCAACTAAATACCACTGGTAAATCCAGTTTATACACAACTAAATACCACTGGTAAATCCAGTTTATACACAACTAAATACCACTGGTAAATCCAGTTCATACACACGCAACTAAATACCACTGGTAAATCCATTTTATACACACAGAACTAAATACCACTGGTAAATCAATTTTATACACAATTAAATAGCACTGGTAAATCCATTTTATACACAACTAAATACCACTGGTAAATCCATTTTATACACAACTAAATACCACTGGTAAATCCAGTTTATACATAAGACTAAATGCCACTGGTAAATCCAGTTTATACACAAGACTAAATACCACTGGTAAATCCAGTTTATACACAAGACTAAATGCCACTGGTAAATCCACAAACTGAAACAGCATGTGGGAAGAGGAGGGGGAAGCACTGGTAGGATAAAGCCAGTCACATGCCCTCATAGATAGAGCATAATAATTAATTCAACACCCAAACCAACCACAACTGACTAAAACACCATCAGAAGATTGGCTGCACAGCAAAGACAAGTACATAACTAATGTAGGTAAGTTGAAGCAGAGTGGAACTGTACTGTAGAGAGCAGAGGTCATACTAACCTGCTCCCAGATCCATTTAGTGATGAGGGGTAGGCATGTTAGCACAAATGGATTGGAACTCAGGCTAGAGTCATACTGTAGGCATGTTAGCACAAATGGATTGGAACTCAGGCTAGAGTCATACTGTAGGCATGTTAGCACAAATGGAGTGGAACTCAGGCTAGAGTCATACTGTAGGCATGTTAGCACAAATGGAGTGGAACTCAGGCTAGTCATACTGTAGGCATGTTAGCACAAATGGAGTGGAACTCAGGCCAGAGTCAACTGTAGGCATGTAAGCGCAAATGGATTGGAACTCAGGCTAGAGTCATACTGTAGGCATGTTAGCACAAATGGAGTGGAACTCAGGCTAGAGTCATACTGTAGGCATGTTAGCACAAATGGAGTGGAACTCAGGCTAGAGTAATACTGTAGGCATGTTAGCACAAATGGAGTGGAACTCAGGCTAGTCATACTGTAGGCATGTTAGCACAAATGGAGTGGAACTCAGGCTAGTCATACTGTAGGCATGTTAGCACAAATGGAGTGGAACTCAGGCTAGAGTCATACTGTAGGCATGTTAGCACAAATGGAGTGGAACTCAGGCTAGAGTCATACTGTAGGCATGTTAGCACAAATGGAGTGGAACTCAGGCTAGTCATACTGTAGGCATGTTAGCACAAATGGAGTGGAACTCAGGCTAGTCATACTGTAGGCATGTTGTGGTCCTCTGTAGCTCAATTGGTAGAGCATGGCGCTTGTAACGCCAGGGTAGTGGGTTCGATCCCCGGAACCACCCATACGTAAAAATTTATGCACACATGACTGTAAGTCGCTTTGGATAAAAGCGTCTGCTAAATGGCATATTATATTATATTATATGTTAGCACAAATGGATTGGAACTCAGGCTAGAGTCATACTGTAGGCATGTTAGCACAAATGGATTGGAACTCAGGCTAGAGTCATACTGTAGGCATGTTAGCACAAATGGAGCTGCACTCAGGCTAGAGTCATACTGTAGAACTCCATCCCACCTGTCTTGACCCCAGTCTCTTCCTCCAGGTGTTCATAAAGGGAGTTGGAGTAGTCGGCCATCTTACACTCAATGGAGATGGGCTTGGCCACACTGACGATCCCAGCACACAGCCTGGTGGTGCCAGCCCCCAGCCTGACACAGAGAGAGATGAGTAGAACATGGTTAGGTACAACACACACACACTGATGATCCCAGCCTAACACAGAGCCTGGTGGTGCCAGCCCTCAGCCTGACACAGAGAGAGATGAGTAGAACATGGTTAGGTACAACACACACACACTGACGATCCCAGCCTAACACAGAGCCTGGTGGTGCCAGCCCTCAGCCTAACACAGAGCCTGGTGGTGCCAGCCCTCAGCCTAACACAGAGCCTGGTGGTGCCAGCCCCCAGCCTGACACAGAGAGAGATGAGTAGAACATGGTTAGGTACAACACACACACACTGATGATCCCAGCCTAACACAGAGCCTGGTGGTGCCAGCCCTCAGCCTGACACAGAGAGAGATGAGTAGAACATGGTTAGGTACAACACACACACACTGACGATCCCAGCCTAACACAGAGCCTGGTGGTGCCAGCCCTCAGCCTAACACAGAGCCTGGTGGTGCCAGCCCTCAGCCTAACACAGAGCCTGGTGGTGCCAGCCCTCAGTCTAACACAGAGCCTGGTGGTGCCAGCCTTCAGTCTAACACATAGCCTGGTGGTGCCAGCCCTCAGCCTAACACAGAGCCTGGTGGTGCCAGCCTTCAGTCTAACACATAGCCTGGTGGTGCCAGCCCTCAGTCTAACACAGAGCCTGGTGGTGCCAGCCTTCAGTCTAACACATAGCCTGGTGGTGCCAGCCCTCAGTCTAACACAGAGCCTGGTGGTGCCAGCGCCCAGTCTAACACAGAGCCTGGTGGTGCCAGCGCCCAGTCTAACACAGAGCCTGGTGGTGCCAGCGCCCAGTCTAACACAGAGCCTGGTGGTGCCAGCCCCCAGCCTGGTGGTGAAAGCGCCCAGCCTAACACTAGGGGTGAAAGTAAGGCGGTCTGGTCTGGCTTGCAGGCAAAATAAATAGTGGGGTTACGGCTGCATTGGACTTTTAACATTACCCCGTGTCAGCTCCATGAACATGAGTGAATTGACTTGAAAACGGGCAGTAGACCCTCCAAACTGGGTTGTGGTTAGACCAGAACACATTTAGCCAAGGCAGAGATAAGTGGCCGAGACCGAGCAGCGCCTTCAGCATCAGTTCAGGATACGAGTGTAGAGGGCCTACTGAAGGATACCAGTGTAGAGGGCCTACTGAAGGATACCAGTGTAGAGGCCTACTGAAGGATACCAGTGTAGAGGCCTACTGACAATCACCAAATGTCATTACACTTTTAGGTGTTTTGGAACAGAAGTCTCTTTCCATTCACCAAATTGCAGGTGCAGTTTCTGGATGCTGGAATTATATTTGTGTGTGGACAAACATTTGCGTGTAGCCAACAGGCGCACCTTTTGAAGTGATTGTTTGACAATCGGATGAAAACATAATTGACTGGTTGTGTTTGCGCCTCAATAAAAGTTAATGCATAATACAAGAGATATGCCTAATCTTTACTAGGCCCACGGAGATCATAATCATTAATAGGGATGCTATGTGGGATTCTATGATTAGACCCGCAATCACACGCACACGCAGTAGACTCCGTAGCGGTAAGAGATGCCATCTCCTTTCCCCCCTGCCTAACACACGCAGTAGACTCCGTAGCGGTAAGAGATGCCATCTCCTTTCCCCCCTGCCTAACACACGCAGTAGACTCCGTAGCGGTAAGAGATGCCATCTCCTTTCCCCCCTGCCTAACACACGCAGTAGACTCCGTAGCGGTAAGTGATGCCATCTCCTTTCCCCCCTGCCTAACACACGCAGTAGACTCCGTAGCGGTAAGAGATGCCATCTCCTTTCCCCCCTGCCTAACACACGCAGTAGACTCCGTAGCGGTAAGAGATGCCATCTCCTTTCCCCCCTGCCTAACACACGCAGTAGACTCCGTAGCGGTAAGAGATGCCATCTCCTTTCCCCCCTGCCTAACACACCCAGTAGACTCCGTAGCGGTAAGAGATGCCATCTCCTTTCCCCCCCTGCCTAACACACGCAGTAGACTCCGTAGCGGTAAGAGATGCCATCTCCTTTCCCCCCCTGCCTAACACACGCAGTAGACTCCGTAGCGGTAAGAGATGCCATCTCCTTTCCCCCCTGCCTAACACACGCAGTAGACTCCGTAGCGGTAAGAGATGCCATCTCCTTTCCCCCCTGCCTAACACACGCAGTAGACTCCGTAGCGGTAAGAGATGCCATCTCCTTTCCCCCCTGCCTAACACACCCAGTAGACTCCGTAGCGGTAAGAGATGCCATCGCCTTTCCCCCCCTGCCTAACACACGCAGTAGACTCCGTAGCGGTAAGAGATGCCATCTCCTTTCCCCCCTGCCTAACACACGCAGTAGACTCCGTAGCGGTAAGAGATGCCATCTCCTTTCCCCCCTGCCTAACACACGCAGTAGACTCCGTAGCGGTAAGAGATGCCATCTCCTTTCCCCCCTGCCTAACACACGCAGTAGACTCCGTAGCGGTAAGAGATGCCATCTCCTTTCCCCCCTGCCTAACACACGCAGTAGACTCCGTAGCGGTAAGAGATGCCATCTCCTTTCCCCCCTGCCTAACACACGCAGTAGACTCCGTAGCGGTAAGAGATGCCATCTCCTTTCCCCCCTGCCTAACACACCCAGTAGACTCCGTAGCGGTAAGAGATGCCATCTCCTTTCCCCCCTGCCTAACACACGCAGTAGACTCCGTAGCGGTAAGAGATGCCATTTCCTTTCCCCCCTGCCTAACACACACAGGATCACAACACAGCAGGGTGAGTAATGAGACATTAGACTATGGTTCCTTCTGCTTTCTAGATGCTATCATTGATTCCAATAAGATCTTGAAGCTAGTCTGCACTTTCCCTCTATTGGTCTCCCATCACCTGACAAGCCCAGTAAAACAATCAACTCATATGAAATCATGACATATTGTCCACGTACTCATAAATAAAGTGTTAAGAAAACATGCACCCCCTCTTGTAAACAGACCACATCATTTAGCCCCTCCTACCTTCCCTGCTCCAATAGGACTATCTCGGTCCAGCCCAGCTTGGCCAGGTGATAGGCCACAGACGTTCCTACGATGCCCCCTCCACAGATCACCACCCGGGCTTGGCTGGGCAGGGGGATGGGCTGCGTGGTCTCTCCAGCCGAGGCCAGGCTCCGGGAGGGGCTCCAGAGACCCCCAGGCCTGGTCCCCGGGGTCCAGCATCCTGCATGGGACAGCAGCCTAGGGAGCAGGGCAGGGGACAGAGCCCTGGAGCTCCGCACGCAGCTGCAGTGCATGGTTTGGAGGAACCTGGAGGATCAGAACACAACAGGCCCGGAGGATCAGAACACAACAGGGCTGGAGGATCAGAACACAACAGGCCCGGAGGATCAGAACACAACAGGCCTGGAGGATCAGAACACAACAGGCCTGGAGGATCAGAACACAACAGGCCTGGAGGATCAGAACACAACAGGCCTGGAGGATCAGAACACAACAGGCCCGGAGGATCAGAACACAACAGGGCTGGAGGATCAGAACACAACAGCTATCACAGCCAACTTGCGTACTGTCTTTCAAACAAGCTACAGCTAGCTAGCGAACTTTAGCTAACGTTAGTTGATCCTGGCTCAATGATAACTTGAACTCCTATCACTTCTTGCTAATGCCAACTGTAAATCTGAGGTTTGCTCGTGTTCGACCTTCGCCCCAAGGAGAAGACCCCAGTCCAAATGTCTTTACATTGGTAATACGCTAACGGCCTGCTTCTTCTGACATTTGTCTCGCTAACTGGCGAGTTAGCATTCATTGTTGTTGTTGGCTAGCTAGCTGCGCACTGTCTAATTCTTTTTCTGTGACATTTCTCCCATACTAAAGCCAGAAAACTCACCGAATCACTCCACTCAAAAAGTTATGATATCTCTATTTGGCTTGAAGCAGATTTCAGTCCTGAGCTTCGATGACACCAGAATGTGACAGCCAGACCCTCTGCTGCCAAACCATCTGCAATGTTTACACCACTGTCAAACAGGAAAGGAAAACTAACTACTTCCGGCTCGTGGATTTCTGGAATCCTTCAGAAGAAAAGTTCTGTCCTATATACTTTGTAAATTAATCATTATGGCGAAAATGTGCACAATTATGTGCACAAATATAAACGCAACATGCTAAAAATTTCAACGATTTTTTTCTATCAATTTAAATAAATTAATTAGGCCCAAATCTATGGATTTCACATGACTGAGAATACAGATATGCGTCTATTGGTCACATTTACCCACTGGCGACTTGTCATTGAGCCCCACCTGTTTAGCTATACAAAAAAAAAATGGTTGCCGGTTTTTCATGTTAATTTGGCATTAATACGTGTCACATATCAGTTTGCAAACAATGTAAAAAATATATTAATTGAGTTAATAAAGCTGGATTCAAACATGGTTGATTTATTGAGTAAGGCATCTCCAAAATGCAGGTGTTTCAGCCTAGCTCAGTGCTTTCTGTGGTGGTGGGGCAGCCAGCTCAATGCTTTCTGTGGTGGTGGGGCAGCCAGCGGAAAATACAGTGTAGGGGTTGGTAATGTTCTCTAGTTGCGCCGTGATTGGCTCAGTTCTGTCACTCATAGGGACACTACATCACTGCAAAATCTACAGGGAGAGCTCGGAAAGTCAAGCCCCTTGGGTGCTGCCATAGATTTACATTAGAAGTGCCCGTCCAAGAAGGCTCAAGGTCATTGGCCACAAATAAAATGACGTTATATCTACCGTAGCTTTGATTGGACTGATCATGTCAACATCATACTTTCAAAATCTTAGCTAGCAAGCGAGACAAGCAGTCATCATCATGAATCACGTCGACAATCTACTGCCAAATCCTTTTCAAACCTTGTCATGTGAAGAGAAATTATAGATTTAAAAAACGTATCGGTTCTCGTCGGCCAAATTGGACATAAACATTACACAAGTTGGAAATTGCTAATTCAACAATGAGTGGTTTGGAAATAATCAGTGGCTAACTGCAAGCCTTGCAAAGCAATCACTAGCCTTTATTTTTTTCAGAGTTCCCTGTTGTCTTGAAAGCACCATAAATCCAGAGAATGCCAGACTTTTATGACAAAGTTTGATTACAAAATCTGCCCACAAGAAGGACCGCCACACCACCTTCCTGTTCAAGTGAGCACAGCACAACAAGGTGACTCCAAAAATGTATTGTATGCTGCTGCATAAACAATGTAATATGCCAGGGAGATATGTATACTGTAGCTAAGAAAGTAATACTAAGTGTATGTTGTGTAGTAAGCTGTTAGTAGCCCATGTGCCTCATGCTAATAATTTGGTTCCTTTCCCCCCTCATAACTTAGCCTACTGTTCTGACTTGGTGGTGACTATAGCCTGTTTCAGAGAATTGAAATCATCGAATATTGTAAGAGCTTTCATTGTCTGCTTATATGCCCCCTTTATTTATCCTACGGTTCTGACTTGGTGTACAGGGAGAACACTGTAAGAACGGCCCATGTTTTGAATTCTGTCGCTGTACATTTAAAAAATGCTGAACAAATAGTTATATTGACTACGTCCGTCCTAGCTCGCTCATTAATGTCTTAATCAAAATTAGAGAGAGAGAGAGAGAGAGAGAGAGAGAGAAAGAGCTATATTTCGTTGTATATATTTTTTCACTTTCATTTACTTTGCTAGCGAATGCAGCTAGCTAGTTTAGCCTACAGAAACACCCTGCTCAAACAGAGGGATGCTATGTTAGCTGGCTATGACTATCCAACACAACACTGGAACTCTTCCAAGTCAAGGTAAGCTTTTGGTTTTACAAATGTATTGGCCACCGGGGCCCGCCGGTTTAAGTGCTAAACTGCTTACTGACTGTAAACTAACGTTACTGCATGATTGTAGCGGGTTTACTAACACATTAGTTCTATTAGCTATTGTCGTATATGATGAATGGTGGTCATTATTGCCGTCAACAAAGAGTCCGTTTTATGCTGCATCGTGTTAGAGGCTTTTAATAAAATCACGAGGTTTACAGCATAAATGACAGGTGACATGACACCCGGAAAACGGCTCCCCAATTGCCATGGCCGTTCTGACGTCTTCCTCGCCTAACCCCCCTATTTATAAACAACGAAGCTGACCTCTTCTGGCCAATCCCCAGTCTCCAAGACACTTCCGGTCTGCTGGATGTGGCGTTACACCTAAAACCTTCCCTCTGGATACTAACATAAACACATTCCATTTCTTCATGAAAACCATTTAACAAAGGCATAATCTTCAGATACTATACTATGTTGACTATTACGTTACTTTAGCCAATATGGTGACAACGATGCAGGCTGTGTGTAGCAGTTATGATACGGGGATAAACATACCTGAATTTGTCCAATAGAAACTCTTGTTTGCAACTGTTGGACTAATGATTACCACCCTAGATCAGCTAGATGCAGGCCAGAGTGTGCAACGCGGCATTGAATGTCACGGTCTGTCACCTCAAATTTGTCTCTCGACCTGTGTGCACCTATGTTGTAAACCTTCATTCATAAGTTGTAGCAACCTCATGATGGGTACAGGGAACATTAGAGTATCATGTAGTAGCCTAAACCTATTGATGTTACATTGAAGCATTCAAATTGCACACTCCCTCAAAACTTGAAACATCTGTGGCATTGTGTTGTGACACAAAACTGCACATTTTAGAGTGGCCTTTTATTTTTCCCAGCACAAGGTGCACCTGTGTAATGATCATGCTGTTTAATCAGCTTCTTGATATGCCGCACCTGTCAAGTGGATGGATTATCTTGGCAAAGGAGAAATTCTCACTCACAGGGATGTAAACAAATTTGTGCACAAAATTGTAGAGAAATAAGCTTTCTGGCATCTATTATTTCAGCTCATGAAACCAACACTTTACATGTTGCGTTTATATTTTTGTTCAATATATTTTATACTAGTTATCATACAAAGAATAATTAAAAGTATTTGAGTAGAATGGACCTCCCTTTTACTACGAAACAATGTACAGGAAATTGTGTAATCCAGTGCAGTACATCCAATATGAAAAACAGACTGAACATATTGCAGTACAAATGGCCTAATTAACAATGGGATTTTAAAGTTGATTACAATTATAACAATAATTGTTAATATTATTATTATTATTATTAATAGTAGCATTATAAATGTTTTGTTATTTGTATTACTGTTCAGTGGCGGCTCCTGAAAAAATTCTCAGGGGGGGCAATTTTTCTGATGATTTAGGTGACCTACACACATTTTAAAAAAGATATGTCCAGCAACAACATGAAGACAGGGGCAGCATATAAGTCAATACCAGAAGCATTTATTGACTGATCTCAAAAGTGTTGGCTTACCAGGGTTGGTGGAGCCCTCAGTTTCATCTTTGCCTCGCAAAGCTAACTCAAACACTCCGCAAAACTTCACACACTGGATTAGCCGGCTGAGGATGTGGCGGTTCTTGCTAATGTCGTAGTAAATATATTTGTTATAGTGAATATGGAATATGATATGTTGAGTAAAATGTTGTGCTAAGATCTATTTAGGTCAGGAGCTGGTTATAAGTTCTGTTCCTATCCAATAACAATGGACAAAAGGGTCCTATCTTGTCAGCCTTGTCAGTTTCAGTTCTCCAGTAAACTTGTGATTATCAACACTAACCTCATCGTTGTGGCGGCGGACAGCTAGCCTGTATCCCTCATCCAGTTGAGTGGGAATGTTCACTCTCCCCAAAGCAGACAATCTCAAACAGGTATCCATGTGGGTCTTTGACAGCTCATGTTTCTTAATCTTTCCTGAAAGATGGTGCATGTCCGTTACACACCAGTCGCTGTCCAAGCGGTGCTGTCTGCCGTGCCGCCTTCAGGGTGAAAGAGTAAGCAGGGGGTAGCAGAAGACTGCATTAGCTACATCGCAGCCTGCTAGCCAGGTTTTTCGTTCGTACCAATTTTTGGAAAATCCTCGGGTGTAGGACTTCCCCCCTTTAGTAGAAACCTGTTGAATTATTAAATTTGGTCTGGGAGGTCCTAATTGTTTCGTTGCCAATTTATCTTCATTTGTTCGCCGACAAAAAGGAACTTCTTTCAAAGACACAATCGAGTTGCACTGAAGCCTAGCCATTTTGACAGTAATAGTGAATTGATTGACGCTGCTACCCGCTCTTTTCTTAGTTACGTTCATGGTTATGTTACGTATGACGAAAGCGCGTAAGTGCAAGCCCTCAGAAACCCATAGAGATTGTATTGAAAGCTCTGATATTTGAAAAAAATAGATTTTACATGGGAGTCTATGACAGACTTCTGGGCGATTTTCAACCTGACTGAAATCGCCCCAAAAGGGGGGGGGGGGGGGCATTTGAAGCACGACTTTAGCCTGATTGGACATTTAGTGGCACTGTGGCAGATCAGACGTCTAGATTACAACACTGATAACTACTGTTGCCGTGATATAATTGATTAGAAAAAAAATCCCTTCCTTTTCCCATTTGGCAGTGCTTCGCCCATATCGCCCTATTGAACACACCGCCCCTGTTACTGTTACAATGATAACTATCTAGTAATCATTACTTTTAATGCTGCTAACAATGTCAATACTATAATAGTATGTTTTGCTATAAATGCTGTTAACTTTATTCATTTGTTATACATTGTTAAACAAAATTAAATATCTGCTAACATTTCCCCATAAAAACTGACGAATTTCGACAATTTGTATTGTTTTTCACCATCTTCATTGCGGGACGTTTATTTTGAAGGACAATTGCCGAGGTCAAGGCTTTATTCTTCAAGGTCTTGCTTATTCTTGCTGACGGAACGGTGGTCATGTTGACGATGTCATTCGCCGAGCGCTGGAAACGTCACACCCCATTGGTCAAACCGTTAGAGTTGACTCATTACTGTACTAGAAAAATGTCAACATTTGTTATTGTTTCGATATGCTTTGTGTTGTAGTGAACATAAAATGTTACATTACTATTGTGCCAGCTATGAGGAAAGGAGAGACCGCTCTTATCCAGTTGTGTTCAATAAAAACATCTGTTGGAAATAAATTACATTGCTTTTCTATTGCCTGACAGCAAGTCATTCTTAAATACCCAACACAAGGACACCATGTTGTAAAAATCTGCAGACAATTTTATTAAATTGACAAATGTTCATTTGTACAGCAAAAAAAAAAAAAGCACAATGTTAAATATGTTACATCTCAATATTACATCATGGCATAATCTGAAAACAAAAAAAATAATAGCACATCCATAACTTTATACACAAAATAAAATTACAAAATTGGTTATCATCATGTCTGTTTCAAAGAAGTCTCACTTCAAAGCGACAAATGGAGTCTGGAGGAACAACAAACGTTTGTTTTAAAATGAATCGAGAGGCGTCCAAGGGTTGATGAAGCAATAGAGATGTCCTCTTTGCCTCCTGGAGTGCAGAGGCGCTTTCGTGACCCTCTCACGCAGTCCAAACTGTCTCACGGAGTGCCTTGGTGTCCAGACCCCTCCCCTCCTTTGACGCGGTTCCAGGGTTGAGATGTGGAGGATGGTGGTGCCAGATTTACAACAGGACCAGGGTCAGTTCTTAGATGTCCTCTTAAGGGGCCTAACGTTTAAGGTCCAAGGCCCGTCTGTTATTTTCAGAGGTAGACTGGCTCTGGCAGCCAAAAACAGACAAATGCTCCATCTAAACATTAAATCGATTCTCAACTGCGACACGATTCTAGAAACATAGCGCCCTTTACTTTCATATCACATCAAAATACCTTTACCAGTTCAAAATACACATTTACTGAACACCAGTGGTGTAAAGTGCTTAAGTAAAAATACTTTCAAGTACCACTTAAGTCATTTTTCAGGTATCTGTACTTTACTTTATTATTTATATTTCTGACAACTTTTACTTCACTACATTGCTAAAGAAAATTTTCTTTTTACTCCATACATTTTCCCCTGTCACCCAAAAGTCCTGCTAAGCATTTTGAATGCTTTGCAGGACAGGAAAATGGTCCAATTAACGCACTTATCAAGAGAACATCCTTGGTCATCCCTACTGCCTCTGATCTGACGGAATCACTAAACACAAATGCTTCATTTGTAAATTATGTCTGTAAATAATAAAATAACAGAAAATGGTGCCTTCTGGTTTGCTTAATATAAAGAATTTTAAGGATTTCTACTTTTACTTTTGATACTTAAGTATATTTTAGCAATTATATTTACTTTTGATACTGAAAGTACATTTAAAGTCAAACACTTTTAGACTTTTACTCAAGTAGTATTTTACTGGGTGACTTTCACTTTTACTTGAGTAACTTTCTATTAAGGTATCTATACTTTTACTCGAGTATGACAATTTGGGTACTTTTTCCACCACTAATGTACACCGTTTTAACCAGCTTTATCACAGTTGCAGCCGACAGTATTTTTCAGTGACAACACGTTTCTGGCGGCCTTCTTCCATTACCCACAGGTGTTGGGCGCATGCTAGATAGCTAATTAGCACAGGTGGTCTCTCTGTCTTCCGTCTGTCCTCTGGAAACTTGCGCTGTAACATGGATTAACTTCAACTGGATACAGCAGATCATTTCATCTAGATGACAGCATTAACAGAGAAAACACCTTTGTGAAAACTCCCCCCCAATCTGATTCCAAATTCAAAGACGGAAAACTTTTGAAATAAATAGCTTCTCATTTTCAGTTTATTGAGAAATCATTTGAATTATTTAATTGGAATTTAAGTTTATTTCCTGAATTGACAGACTTCACTTGGAATGGACCCCAACAGGCTCCTGCCTCTGAGTGACATCTGGATGCCAGTAAAGCTCAGATATGATGGTGTGGAGCACAACAGAGGGAATATACATCCCATAATTGCACCCTATTCCCTATGAAGTGCACTACTTTTAACCAGGGCCCACGGGGCTGTGGTTATATAGGGAATAGTGTGCCGTTTCTGATTAGCCCCTGGGGATCCCATATTCATCTGCAGAAGACATACATACTTATCAAGTGTTTATACTTCAGAGCCTAAAGGCCCTGGTCTAAAGTAGTGCACTACATAGGGAATAGGGTGCTATTTGGGATACATTCCATGCCTTAAACTGTTTGGGATAGGGTCTGTCACTAGCTACCACAAACACAAAGTCAAAATTGGCTATATCGTAAAAATTCATGAAAAAACAAAAATTAGCTTTTTGGTCTTAATTTAAGGTTAGGGTTAAGCATAAGGTTAGCACTGTGGTTAAGGTTTGGGATAGGTTAGGTTAGGGTTAGGGTTGGGGGGGGGGGGGGGGGGGGGTTCTGCCCCGACTGCAAATCATTTCTGCTATGTCCAAAGACCTTAGTTACATTGATCCACAGATCCGACTGAGTCTCCCAAAAGCACTCCTCCTGGTTGGAAAGATGCACCTATAGTCAAGGACCCCTTTAGTATCTGTACAGTGACCAAAGAGAGAGAATATATCTCTATTATTTCAGAGTGTATTTCCTAATTCCTATAGGATATATGGGGAGCCCTGGCTCCCCCCCTTCCAGTTAGTCCAGGAGCCAGAGACAGTTTCCATCTCTGGTGGAGTGATGAAGGAGTAGTAAGAAGTGTGTCTAGGCCTACATGGAGTTCGTCCTTCTATGGGGCCTCTCCCAGCTGCATAGTGGGAGGAAGATGATGTGGACTGAGAAGCAAGAAAAGCCCTATGGGGGTGTGGCTTCCAGAGGCTTCCAGGGGCTTCCAGAGGCTTCCAGAGGCTTCCAGATCCTTCCAGATGCTTCCAGAGGTCTCCAGAGGCTTCCAGAGGCTTCCAGTGGCTTCCAGGGGCTTCCAGAGGCATCCAGAGGCTTCCAGGGGGAGAAAGGTGCGCTGCTCTGATGCTGCTAAGCACTGCTAAAAGACATTGTGTGCGTCTGAAATGTCTCCCTAGTCCCTAGATAGTGCACTGCTTTAGACCAGGGCCATAGGGACTAGGGAGACCTCTGGGACACAGACATTGTATTATCTAATGTGGTGATAATATCAAACGTTATAATTTTTCAAGTTCAATTTGACCCAACAGTAGCCTGCTTCAGGAGGAGGTTCAGGGCCAGTTTTAGAACCAGTAGGACCAACAGTAGCCTGCTTCAGGAGGTGGTTCAGGGACAGTTTTAGAACCAGTAGGACCAACAGTAGCCTGCTTCAGGAGGAGGTTCAGGGCCAGTTTTAGAACCAGTAGGACCAACAGTAGCCTGCTTCAGGAGGTGGTTCAGGGCCAGTTTTAGAACCAGTAGGACCAACAGTAGCCTGCTTCAGGAGGTGGTTCAGGGCCAGTTTTAGAACCAGTAGGACCAACAGTAGCCTGCTTCAGGAGGTGGTTCAGGGACAGTTTTAGAACCAGTAGGACCAACAGTAGCCTGCTTCAGGAGGAGGTTCAGGGCCAGTTTTAGAACCAGTAGGACCAACAGTAGCCTGCTTCAGGAGGAGGTTCAGGGACAGTTTTAGAACCAGTAGGACCAACAGTAGCCTGCTTCAGGAGGTTGTTCAGGGACAGTTTTAGAACCAGTAGGACCAACAGTAGCCTGCTTCAGGAGGTGGTTCAGGGCTAGTTTTAGAACCAGTAGGACCAACAGTAGCCTGCTTCAGGAGGTTCAGGGCCAGTTTTAGAACCAGTAGGACCAACAGTAGCCTGCTTCAGGAGGTGGTTCTGGGCCAGTTTTAGAACCAGTAGGACCAACAGTAGCCTGCTTCAGGAGGTGGTTCAGGGACAGTTTTAGAACCAGTAGGACCAACAGTAGCCTGCTTCAGGAGGTGGTTCAGGGACAGTTTTAGAACCAGTAGGACCAACAGTAGCCTGCTTCAGGAGGTGGTTCAGGGCCAGTTTTAGAACCAGTAGGACCAACAGTAGCCTGCTTCAGGAGGTGGTTCAGGGCCAGTTTTAGAACCAGTAGGACCAACAGTAGCCTGCTTCAGGAGGTTCAGGGCCAGTTTTAGAACCAGTAGGACCAACAGTAGCCTGCTTCAGGAGGTGGTTCAGGGCCAGTTTTAGAACCAGTAGGACCAACAGTAGCCTGCTTCAGGAGGTTCAGGGCCAGTTTTAGAACCAGTAGGACCAACAGTAGTCTGCTTCAGGAGGAGGTTCAGGGACAGTTTTAGAACCAGTAGGACCAACAGTAGCCTGCTTCAGGAGGTGGTTCAGGGACAGTTTTGTTCACATTCTTCTCAGTAGTAGTGGAGTAGATCAGGTGCTGGTGGTGGTGGGAGGGGCGGAGGTGGCTGGGTCCCCAGACTGGGGCTCTGGGTGGTGGGAGGGGAAGAGGTGGCCGGACCCCCAGACTGGGGCTCTGGGTGGTGGGAGGGGCAGAGGTGGCTGGGTCCCCAGACTGGGGCTCTGGGTGGTGGGAGGGGCGGAGGTGGCTGGGCCCCCAGACTGGGGCTCTGGGTGGTGGGAGGGGCGGAGGTGGCTGGGCCCCCAGACTGGGGCTCTGGGTGGTGGGAGGGGCGGAGGTGGCTGGACCCCCAGACTTGGGCTCTGGGTGGTGGGAGGGGCGGAGGTGGCTGGACCCCCAGACTGGGGCTCTGGGTGGTGGGAGGGGCGGAGGTGGCTGGACCCCCAGACTGGGGCTCTGGGTGGTGGGAGGGGCGGAGGTGGCTGGGTCCCCAGACTGGGGCTCTGGGTGGTGGGAGGGGCGGAGGTGGCTGGGTCCCCAGACTGGGGCTCTGGGTGCTGGGAGGGGAGGAGGTGGCCGGACCCCCAGACTGGGGCTCTGGGTGGTGGGAGGGGCAGAGGTGGCTGGGTCCCCAGACTGGGGCTCTGGGTGGTGGGAGGGGCGGAGGTGTCTGGGTCCCCAGACTGGGGCTCTGGGTGGTGGGAGGGGCGGAGGTGGCCAAGCAAGGGCTGGGGGTTTTTAGTTGGGCTTTTGGAAGAGAGAGTCTGTTGCTGCCTCCCAAACGACACCCTATTCCCTACATAGTGCACTACTTCTGACCAGAGCCCTGTAGGGTTAGTTCTTACACAAAGCCAGTTGATGAAGTGGACCAAGAGGACGATAACATTGATCTCATGTCCTGTGATGTCAGGTCCAGGTATGCAGCACACCCGCAGGGCTCTGGTCACAAGTAGTGCACTATGTAGGGAATAGGGTGTCATTTGGGACTCCTCGCTCTACCTGTCCTTCAGTTCCCTGGTGACTCTCTTGGTGATGTGACCACACAACAGGCCGACCAGGAAGAGGACAATCACCCCCAGGGAGATTACAAACAGGATGTAGTTCTTAGATGGGGAGGTCATCACCTGCATGGCTAGGTCTGAGAAACCCTCTGCTGGCGCCACCTGGGGGGGAGGAGGGGGAATTACAGGTGAATATATGTTGTACAAAATAATGATTTACGGGATGGTAAAATGTTTTCAGTGTAAACTTAAACAACTATAACCAAATATAAAGCATGTAGAAAAGATTAATGGACCTACATTTTTTAAAATAAGATCATCTTTGAGAGCTAACGATCATCCCAAAAAAACTGTAGAATTGCAGGAAATTTGCTTTGAAACTGCAATTTTTCTCTCAGGCTCGTGACAAAATGTGTAGAATTGCAGGAAACTAGTTTTAAAACATTATCTCTGCCCCATGGCAAAATGTGTAGAATTGCAGGAAATTGACTTTAAAACGGCTACATTTGCCACCACTGCTGAAAGAAATCCCAGAGGAAACACTGCAGCTGTCAGGTTAAAGGAGTGCCTGTGTATTAACCTTGGCTGCATAGCTCCACATGTCGATGGAAAAACACTGCAGCTGTCAGGTTAAAGGAGTGCCTGTGTATTAACCTTGGCTGCTGTCAGGTTAAAGGAGTGCCTGTGTATTAACCTTGGCTGCTGTCAGGTTAAAGGAGTGCCTGTGTATTAACCTTGGCTGCTGTCAGGGTAAAGGAGTGGCTGTGTATTAACCTTGGCTGCTGTCAGGTTAAAGGAGTGCCTGTGTATTAACCTTGGCTGCTGTCAGGTTAAAGGAGTGCCTGTGTATTAACCTTGGCTGCATAGCTCCACATGGCAGCTGTCAGGTTAAAGGAGGGCCTGTGTATTAACCTTGGCTGCTGTCAGGTTAAAGGAGTGCCTGTGTATTAACCTTGGCTGCTGTCAGGTTAAAGGAGTGCCTGTGTATTAACCTTGGCTGCTGTCAGGTTAAAGGAGTGCCTGTGTATTAACCTTGGCTGCATAGCTCCACATGGCAGCTGTCAGGTTAAAGGAGGGCCTGTGTATTAACCTTGGCTGCTGTCAGGTTAAAGGAGTGCCTGTGTATTAACCTTGGCTGCTGTCAGGTTAAAGGAGTGCCTGTGTATTAACCTTGGCTGCTGTCAGGTTAAAGGAGGGCCTGTGTATTAACCTTGGCTGCTGTCAGGTTAAAGGAGTGGCTGTGTATTAACCTTGGCTGCTGTCAGGTTAAAGGATTGGCTGTGTATTAACCTTGGCTGCTGTCAGGTTAAAGGAGTGCCTGTGTATTAACCTTGGCTGCTGTCAGGTTAAAGGAGTGCCTGTATATTAACCTTGGCTGCTGTCAGGTTAAAGGAGTGGCTGTGTATTAACCTTGGCTGCTGTCAGGTTAAAGGAGTGCCTGTGTATTAACCTTGGCTGCTGTCAGGTTAAAGGAGTGGCTGTGTATTAACCTTGGCTGCTGTCAGGTTAAAGGAGTGCCTGTGTATTAACCTTGGCTGCTGTCAGGTTAAAGGAGTGCCTGTGTATTAACCTTGGCTGCTGTCAGGTTAAAGGAGTGCCTGTGTATTAACCTTGGCTGCTGTCAGGTTAAAGGAGTGCCTGTGTATTAACCTTGGCTGCTGTCAGGTTAAAGGAGTGCCTGTGTATTAACCTTGGCTGCTGTCAGGTTAAAGGAGTGCCTGTGTATTAACCTTGGCTGCTGTCAGGTTAAAGGAGTGCCTGTGTATTAACCTTGGCTGCTGTCAGGTTAAAGGAGTGCCTGTGTATTAACCTTGGCTGCTGTCAGGTTAAAGGAGTGCCTGTGTATTAACCTTGGCTGCTGTCAGGTTAAAGGAGTGCCTGTGTATTAACCTTGGCTGCTGTCAGGTTAAAGGAGTGCCTGTGTATTAACCTTGGCTGCTGTCAGGTTAAAGGAGTGCCTGTGTATTAACCTTGGCTGCTGTCAGGTTAAAGGAGTGCCTGTGTATTAACCTTGGCTGCTGTCAGGTTAAAGGAGTGCCTGTGTATTAACCTTGGCTGCTGTCAGGTTAAAGGAGTGCCTGTGTATTAACCTTGGCTGCTGTCAGGTTAAAGGAGTGCCTGTGTATTAACCTTGGCTGCTGTCAGGTTAAAGGAGTGCCTGTGTATTAACCTTGGCTGCTGTCAGGTTAAAGGAGGGCCTGTGTATTAACCTTGGCTGCTGTCAGGTTAAAGGAGTGCCTGTGTATTAACCTTGGCTGCTGTCAGGTTAAAGGAGTGCCTGTGTATTAACCTTGGCTGCTGTCAGGTTAAAGGAGTGCCTGTGTATTAACCTTGGCTGCTGTCAGGTTAAAGGAGTGCCTGTGTATTAACCTTGGCTGCTGTCAGGTTAAAGGAGTGCCTGTGTATTAACCTTGGCTGCATAGCTCCACATGGCAGCTGTCAGGTTAAAGGAGGGCCTGTGTATTAACCTTGGCTGCTGTCAGGTTAAAGGAGTGCCTGTGTATTAACCTTGGCTGCTGTCAGGTTAAAGGAGTGGCTGTGTATTAACCTTGGCTGCTGTCAGGTTAAAGGAGTGCCTGTGTATTAACCTTGGCTGCTGTCAGGTTAAAGGAGTGGCTGTGTATTAACCTTGGCTGCTGTCAGGTTAAAGGAGTGCCTGTGTATTAACCTTGGCTGCTGTCAGGTTAAAGGAGTGGCTGTGTATTAACCTTGGCTGCTGTCAGGTTAAAGGAGTGCCTGTGTATTAACCTTGGCTGCTGTCAGGGTAAAGGAGTGGCTGTGTATTAACCTTGGCTGCTGTCAGGGTAAAGGAGTGGCTGTGTATTAACCTTGGCTGCTGTCAGGTTAAAGGAGTGCCTGTGTATTAACCTTGGCTGCTGTCAGGTTAAAGGAGTGCCTGTGTATTAACCTTGGCTGCATAGCTCCACATGGCAGCTGTCAGGTTAAAGGAGGGCCTGTGTATTAACCTTGGCTGCTGTCAGGTTAAAGGAGTGCCTGTGTATTAACCTTGGCTGCTGTCAGGTTAAAGGAGTGCCTGTGTATTAACCTTGGCTGCTGTCAGGTTAAAGGAGTGCCTGTGTATTAACCTTGGCTGCATAGCTCCACATGGCAGCTGTCAGGTTAAAGGAGGGCCTGTGTATTAACCTTGGCTGCTGTCAGGTTAAAGGAGTGGCTGTGTATTAACCTTGGCTGCTGTCAGGTTAAAGGAGTGGCTGTGTATTAACCTTGGCTGCTGTCAGGTTAAAGGAGTGCCTGTGTATTAACCTTGGCTGCTGTCAGGTTAAAGGAGTGCCTGTATATTAACCTTGGCTGCTGTCAGGTTAAAGGAGTGGCTGTGTATTAACCTTGGCTGCTGTCAGGTTAAAGGAGTGCCTGTGTATTAACCTTGGCTGCTGTCAGGTTAAAGGAGTGGCTGTGTATTAACCTTGGCTGCTGTCAGGTTAAAGGAGTGCCTGTGTATTAACCTTGGCTGCTGTCAGGTTAAAGGAGTGGCTGTGTATTAACCTTGGCTGCTGTCAGGTTAAAGGAGTGCCTGTGTATTAACCTTGGCTGCTGTCAGGTTAAAGGAGTGCCTGTGTATTAACCTTGGCTGCTGTCAGGTTAAAGGAGTGCCTGTGTATTAACCTTGGCTGCTGTCAGGTTAAAGGAGTGCCTGTGTATTAACCTTGGCTGCTGTCAGGTTAAAGGAGTGCCTGTGTATTAACCTTGGCTGCTGTCAGGTTAAAGGAGTGCCTGTGTATTAACCTTGGCTGCTGTCAGGTTAAAGGAGTGCCTGTGTATTAACCTTGGCTGCTGTCAGGTTAAAGGAGTGCCTGTGTATTAACCTTGGCTGCTGTCAGGTTAAAGGAGTGGCTGTGTATTAACCTTGGCTGCTGTCAGGTTAAAGGAGTGCCTGTGTATTAACCTTGGCTGCGGTCAGGTTAAAGGAGTGGCTGTGTATTAACCTTGGCTGCTGTCAGGTTAAAGGAGTGGCTGTGTATTAACCTTGGCTGCTGTCAGGTTAAAGGAGTGCCTGTGTTTTAACCTTGGCTGCTGTCAGGTTAAAGGAGTGGCTGTGTATTAACCTTGGCTGCTGTCAGGTTAAAGGAGTGCCTGTGTATTAACCTTGGCTGCTGTCAGGTTAAAGGAGTGCCTGTGTATTAACCTTGGCTGCTGTCAGGTTAAAGGAGTGCCTGTGTATTAACCTTGGCTGCTGTCAGGTTAAAGGAGTGCCTGTGTATTAACCTTGGCTGCTGTCAGGTTAAAGGAGTGCCTGTGTATTAACCTTGGCAGCTGTCAGGTTAAAGGAGTGCCTGTGTATTAACCTTGGCTGCTGTCAGGTTAAAGGAGTGGCTGTGTATTAACCTTGGCTGCTGTCAGGTTAAAGGAGTGGCTGTGTATTAACCTTGGCTGCGTAGCTCCACATGTCGATGCGGTCCTGTAGTCTCTTCTTACACTCGGGCTGCAGACGGATTCGCTTCTCCTGTAACGACTCCAGTAGACATGACATCTCTGGTAGAGAGAGAGAGGGAGGGAGGGGGGAGAGGGGGAGAGAGAGGGGGGAGAGAGAGGGAGAGGGGGGAGAGAGAGAGGGGGGAGAGAGAGGGAGAGAGAGGCGGGGGGGGGGATAGAGAGGGAGGGAGGGAGAGGGGGGAGGGAGAGACGGGGGGAGAGCGAGGGAGAGAGAGGGGGGATAGAGAGAGGGAGAGAGAGAGAGAGTGGGGGAGAGAGGGGGGAGAGAGGGATAGAGAGGGAGGGGGGAGAGAGGGAGAGAGAGGGAGAGAGAGCGAGAAACAGGGAGGGAGGGATAGAGAGAGGGAGAGAGAGAGATAGAGAGGGAGAGAGAGAGAGAAACAGGGAGGGAGGGAGGGAGGAGAGAGGGATAGAAATGAGAGCGAGAGAGAGAGAGAGCGGGGGATAGAGCGAGTGAGAGAGGGAGATAGTGAGATAGATAGAGTGAGGGGAGAGAGGGATAGAGTGAGGGATAGTGAGGGATAGAGAGAGAGAGGGAGGGATGGAGGGACGTTAGGACACAGCGGTGGACAAAGTTTAATCATATACTGTAAACATTCACTGTGCAGGGTGGCAAAACTATATGAACCTTTGGATTTAATAACTGGTTGACCCTTCTTTGGCAGCAAAAACCTCAACCAAACGTTTTCTGCAGTTGCGGATCAGACCTGCACAACGGTCAGGAGGAATTTTGGACCATTCCTCTTCACAAAACTGTTTCAGTTCAGCGATATCCTTGGGATGTCTGGTGTCAACCGCTCTCTTGAGGTCATGCCACAGCATCTCAAATCGGGTTGAGGTCAGGACTCTTCTTCTGTTGAAGCCATTCTGTTGATTAACTTCTGTGTTTTGGGTCGTTGTCCTGTTGCATCACCCAACTTCTGTTGAGCTTCAATGGCAGACAGATAGCCTTACATTCTCCTGCAAAATGTCTTAATAAACTTGGGAATTCATTTTTCCGTCGACGATAGCAAGCTGTCCAGGCCCTGAGGCAGCAAAGCAGCCCCAAAACCATGAAGCTGCCTCCACCATACTTTACAGTTGGGATCAGGTTTTGATGTTGCTGTGCCTTTTCTCCACACATAGTGTTGTGTTCCTTCCTTCCAAACAACTCAACTTCAGTTTCATCTGTCCACAGAATATTTTGCCAGTAGCGCTGTGGAACATCCAGGTGCTCTTTCGCGAACTTCAGACGTGCAGCAATGTTTTCTTTGGACAGCAGTGGCTTCTTCCGTGGTGTCCTCCCATGAACACCATTTCTCGTTTAGTGTTTTACGTATCGTAGACTCGTCAACAGAGATGTTAGCATGTTCCAGAGATTTCTGTAAGTCTTTAGCTGGCACTCTAGGATTCTTCTTAACCTCGTTGAGCGTTCTGCGCTGTGCTCTTGCAGTCATCTCTGCAGGACGGCCACTCCTAGGGAGAGTAGCAACAGTGCTGAACTTTCTCCATTTACAGACAATTTGTCTTACCGTGGACTGATGAACATCAAGGCTTTGAGATGCTTTTGAAACCCTTTCCAGCTTTATGCAAGTCAACAATTCTTAATCTTAGGTCTTCTGAGATCTCTTTTGTTCGAGGCATGGTTCACATCAGGCAATGCTTCTTGTGAACAGCAAACTCTCATTTTTGTGAGTGTTTTTTTATAGGGCAGGGCAGCTCTAACCAACATCTCCAATCTCGTCTCATTGATTGGACTCCAGGTTAGCTGACTCCTGACTCCAATTAGCTTTCGAAGAAATCATTAGCCAAGGGCAGGGCTGCCCAACCCTCTTCCTGGAGATCTACTGTCCTGTAGGTTCAGTCCAACCCTCTTCCTGGAGATCTACTGTCCTGTAGGTTCAGTCCAACCCTCTTCCTGGAGATCTACTGTCCTGTAGGTTTTCAGTCCAACCCTCTTCCTGGAGATCTACTGTCCTGTAGGTTCAGTCCAACCCTCTTCCTGGAGATCTACTGTCCTGTAGGTTTTCAGTCCAACCCTAATTTAACACACCTGATTCTAATTATTAGCTGCTCAACAAGACCTTAACTAGCTGAATCAGATACGCTAAATTAGGGTTGGACTGAAAACCTACAGGACAGTAGATCTCCAGGAAGAGGGTTGGACTGAAAACCTACAGGACAGTAGATCTCCAGGAAGAGGGTTGGACTGAACCCACAGGACAGTAGATCTCCAGGAAGAGGGTTGGACTGAAAACCCACAGGACAGTAGATCTCCAGGAAGAGGGTTGGACTGAACCTACAGGACAGTAGATCTCCAGGAAGAGGGTTGGACTGAAAACCTACAGGACAGTAGATCTCCAGGAAGAGGG
Source organism: Coregonus ussuriensis (assembly GCA_031479575.1). Lineage (NCBI taxonomy): Eukaryota > Metazoa > Chordata > Actinopteri > Salmoniformes > Salmonidae > Coregonus > Coregonus ussuriensis. The sequence goes on along the minus strand of CM062504.1, from coordinate 1,655,647 downwards.
TTGGACTGAACCTACAGGACAGTAGATCTCCAGGAAGAGGGTTGGACTGAAAACCTACAGGACAGTAGATCTCCAGGAAGAGGGTTGGACTGAACCTACAGGACAGCAGATCTCCAGGAAGAGGTTTGGACTGAAAACCTACAGGACAGTAGATCTCCAGGAAGAGGGTTGGACTGAACCTACAGGACAGTAGATCTCCAGGAAGAGGGTTGGACTGAAAACCTACAGGACAGTAGATCTCCAGGAAGAGGGTTGGACTGAACCTACAGGACAGTAGATCTCCAGGAAGAGGGTTGGACTGAAAACCTACAGGACAGTAGATCTCCAGGAAGAGGGTTGGACTGAACCTACAGGACAGTAGATCTCCAGGAAGAGGGTTGGACTGAAAACCTACAGGACAGTAGATCTCCAGGGAGAGGGTTGGACTGAACCTACTGGACAGTAGATCTACAGGAAGAGGGTTGGACTGAACCTACAGGATAGTAGATCTCCAGGAAGAGGGTTGGACTGAAAACCTACAGGACAGTAGATCTCCAGGAAGAGGGTTGGACTGAACCTACAGGACAGTAGATCTCCAGGAAGAGGGTTGGACTGAACCTACAGGATAGTAGATCTCCAGGAAGAGGGTTGGACTGAACCTACAGGACAGTAGATCTCCAGGAAGAGGGTTGGACTGAAAACCTACAGGACAGTAGATCTCCAGGAAGAGGGTTGGACTGAAAACCCACAGGACAGTAGATCTCCAGGAAGAGGGTTGGACTGAAAACCTTCAGGACAGTAGATCTCCAGGAAGAGGGTTGGACTGAAAACCCACAGGACAGTAGATCTCCAGGAAGAGGGTTGGACTGAACCTTCAGGACAGTAGATCTCCAGGAAGAATCTATGTGAATGTTTAAATGATGTATTCAATATAGACAAAACAAATCCAATACTGTGTGTGTTATGAGTTTAAACACACTGTGTGTCTGTTGTTGTGACTTAGATGAAGATCAGAATCACATTTTTATTAATTCATCATCAATTTATGCAGAAATCCAAAGAGTTCACATAATTTTACTTACCACTGTAGCTCAATTTCACTCTTCTACATTCTTTATATCTGGTTTTAGTGGTTTTAGTTTACACTGAAAACGTTGCACCCTGCTAAATGTATATAGAGAAACAATGGGCTTAGATACTAAATACAGACAGTAGATGTAGGAAGGTGAATATACTTCTATGTCCTTACTAAATACTATCACGTGGTTGGAACAGGACAGTAGATGGTGAATATACTTCTATGTCCTTACTAAATACTATCACGTGGTTGGAACAGGACAGTAGATGGTGAATATACTTCTATGTCCTTACTAAATACTATCACGTGGTTGGAACAGGACAGTAGATGGTGAATATACTTCTATGTCCTTACTAAATACTATCACGTGGTTGGAACAGGACAGTAGATGGTGAATATACTTCTATGTCCTTACTAAATACTATCACGTGGTTGGAACAGGACAGTAGATGGTGAATATACTTCTATGTCCTTACTAAATACTATCACGTGGTTGGAACAGGACAGTAGATGGTGAATATACTTCTATGTCCTTACTAAATACTATCACGTGGTTGGAACAGGACAGTAGATGGTGAATATACTTCTATGTCCTTACTAAATACTATCACGTGGTTGGAACAGGACAGTAGATGGTGAATATACTTCTATGTCCTTACTAAATACTATCACGTGGTTGGAACAGGACAGTAGATGGTGAATATACTTCTATGTCCTTACTAAATACTATCACGTGGTTGGAACAGGACAGTAGATGGTGAATATACTTCTATGTCCTTACTAAATACTATCACGTGGTTGGAACAGGACAGTAGATGGTGAATATACTTCTATGTCCTTACTAAATACTATCACGTGGTTGGAACAGGACAGTAGATGGTGAATATACTTCTATGTCCTTACTAAATACTATCACGTGGTTGGAACAGGACAGTAGATGGTGAATATACTTCTATGTCCTTACTAAATACTATCACGTGGTTGGAACAGGACAGTAGATGGTGAATATACTTCTATGTCCTTACTAAATACTATCACGTGGTTGGAACAGGACAGTAGATGGTGAATATACTTCTATGTCCTTACTAAATACTATCACGTGGTTGGAACAGGACAGTAGATGGTGAATATACTTCTATGTCCTTACTAAATACTATCACGTGGTTGGAACAGGACAGTAGATGGTGAATATACTTCTATGTCCTTACTAAATACTATCACGTGGTTGGAACAGGACAGTAGATGGTGAATATACTTCTATGTCCTTACTAAATACTATCACGTGGTTGGAACAGGACAGTAGATGGTGAATATACTTCTATGTCCTTACTAAATACTATCACGTGGTTGGAACAGGACAGTAGATGGTGAATATACTTCTATGTCCTTACTAAATACTATCACGTGGTTGGAACAGGACAGTAGATGGTGAATATACTTCTATGTCCTTACTAAATACTATCACGTGGTTGGAACAGGACAGTAGATGGTGAATATACTTCTATGTCCTTACTAAATACTATCACGTGGTTGGAACAGGACAGTAGATGGTGAATATACTTCTATGTCCTTACTAAATACTATCACGTGGTTGGAACAGGACAGTAGATGGTGAATATACTTCTATGTCCTTACTAAATACTATCACGTGGTTGGAACAGGACAGTAGATGGTGAATATACTTCTATGTCCTTACTAAATACTATCACGTGGTTGGAACAGGACAGTAGATGGTGAATATACTTCTATGTCCTTACTAAATACTATCACGTGGTTGGAACAGGACAGTAGATGGTGAATATACTTCTATGTCCTTACTAAATACTATCACGTGGTTGGAACAGGACAGTAGATGGTGAATATACTTCTATGTCCTTACTAAATACTATCACGTGGTTGGAACAGGACAGTAGATGGTGAATATACTTCTATGTCCTTACTAAATACTATCACGTGGTTGGAACAGGACAGTAGATGGTGAATATACTTCTATGTCCTTACTAAATACTATCACGTGGTTGGAACAGGACAGTAGATGGTGAATATACTTCTATGTCCTTACTAAATACTATCACGTGGTTGGAACAGGACAGTAGATGGTGAATATACTTCTATGTCCTTACTAAATACTATCACGTGGTTGGAACAGGACAGTAGATGGTGAATATACTTCTATGTCCTTACTAAATACTATCACGTGGTTGGAACAGGACAGTAGATGGTGAATATACTTCTATGTCCTTACTAAATACTATCACGTGGTTGGAACAGGACAGTAGATGGTGAATATACTTCTATGTCCTTACTAAATACTATCACGTGGTTGGAACAGGACAGTAGATGGTGAATATACTTCTATGTCCTTACTAAATACTATCACGTGGTTGGAACAGGACAGTAGATGGTGAATATACTTCTATGTCCTTACTAAATACTATCACGTGGTTGGAACAGGACAGTAGATGGTGAATATACTTCTATGTCCTTACTAAATACTATCACGTGGTTGGAACAGGACAGTAGATGGTGAATGTACTTCTATGTCCTTACTAAATACTATCACGTGGTTGGAACAGGACAGTAGATGGTGAATATACTTCTATGTCCTTACTAAATACTATCACGTGGTTGGAACAGGACAGTAGATGGTGAATGTACTCACGTCGTCCTCTGCCTGGTGTGATGGCAGCACACTGGTGTTTGAGGTCAAGAGCGCAGGCCGTGTGGAGGACAGGGTCAACAAAGATGTCCGCCTTACTCTCCTTCAACATGTTCAGCACCTCCGTCTTACACGAGTCATGTTTGATCTTCAACAGGTTGACCTTCAGACACTCCTCAACCTGACCCGTCTGCTCCTGGGCCACTGCCTCCTCCGCACACAGACCAGAGATCTGGAGGAGTGACGGGGGGGAGGGGGTATGGAGAGGGAGGGAGGGGTATGGAGAGGGAGGGAGGGGCAGAGAGGTAGGGAGAGGGAGAGGGGTAGAGAGGGAGAGGGGGATAGGGAGAGGGGTAGAGAGGGAGAGAGGGAGAGGGGTAGAGAGGGAGGGAGGGTAGGAAGAGGTGGAGAAAGCATGTCACTTCTCTAGTTGTGTTTGTCAAATTGTATTTCTAAAGCCTTCTTACATCAACAGTTGTCAAAGTGCTTTACAGTAGCCTGGCCTAGTTTAGATGTTTAGTAGCAGGGACTGTTCCACATTAAGCTGGTCCTCTGGGACCGGTCTCTTCAGGGCAGTGTAAATGGTGTTATTCATTAGCATTGTTGACTTCTCACCTCCTCAGTGCAGTGGATCTGTAGCTGTGGATCCAGTCTGTAGTCCAGGGCCGACTCCTGAAGGATCACTCTGATCTGGTCCTCACAGTCTGGAGAGAGACGCTGGTCGGCGTATTTCAGCTTCAGGCAACCAATCACCTGGCCCTCCAGTTCACTGTCATCACTAGCCTTGTTCAGGATTGGCTGACAGAATTTAGGGATGTCTGCCTTACAGGCCTTTCTCAATACTGGGTTCAACCGGTAGTCTGAGTAGGAGGACAACCAGAAATATCAGAGATGTACAGGACCAGTCAACCGTTTGGACACACCTACTCATTCAAGGGTTTTTCTTAATGTTTTAAAACTATTTAGTACACTGTAGAATGATCGTGAAGACATTAAAACTATGAAATAACACATGTGGAATCATGTAGTAACCAAAAAAGTGTTAAACAAATTATTCAAAGTAGCCACCCTAATAACAAATAACAACAAATAATAACAAAGATAGCTAATAATGTAGGCATACTGTGTCCATAATAAGTATATAGGTTGTCTGTTGGGAGCTTTTGGGAAAGAGCACAGTTAGAAAGATATGGCATATAGAAGCAAACCGGATGGACATCATGAAAATGATCGGAGAGGTTGAGGGTAGAAGAAGTTCAGGAGCAAAAACAAACAAAACAAAAAAATTGAATTATTGTAAAATTGACTGTGTCCATAAGGTGTAGATAGTAAGTATAGGCTGGAAGTAGAGGCCTGGGCATTGTTGTTCACTAATTTACCCCAAGTAGGGAAAGGATGGCGGGGTTGGAAAGTAATAAAGGGGAGTATATATATATAAAACATGGGGGATTGGAAGTGATGCAGACAATTACATTGATAGAAGTTACAATCTATCTGCAATATTAAGCTGATCTACCCCCCCAAAAAAAAAAAAAAAAAAAGTAGCCACCCTTTGCCTTGATGACAGCTTTGCACACTCTTGGCATCCTCTCAACCAGCTTCATGATGTAGTCACCTGGAATGCATTTCAATTATTGCAAAGAAACCACTACTAAAGGACACCAATAAGAATAAGTGACTAGCTTGGGCCAAGAAACATGAGCAATGGACATTAGACTGGTAGAAATCTGTCCTTTGGATCCAACCGCCGTGTCTATGTGAGACGCAGAGTAGGTGAACGGATGATCTCCACATGTGTTTCCCACCATGAAGCATGGAGGAGGAGGTGTGATGGTGTGGGTGAACGGATGATCTCCACGTGTGTTTCCCACCATGAAGCATGGAGGAGGAGGTGTGATGGTGTGGGTGAACGGATGATCTCCACGTGTGTTTCCCACCATGAAGCATGGAGGAGGAGGTGTGATGGTGTGGGTGAACGGATGATCTCCACGTGTGTTTCCCACCATGAAGCATGGAGGAGGAGGTGTGATGGTGTGGGGGTGCTTTGCTGGTGACTCTTTCTGTGATTTATTTAGAATTCAAGGCACACTTAACCAGCATGGCTACCACAGCGATACGCCATCCCATCTGGTTTGCGCTTAGTGGGACTATCATTTGTTTTTCAACAGGACAATGACACAACACACCTCCAGGTTGTGTAAGGGCTATTTTACCAAGAAGGAGAGTGATGGAGTGCTGCATCAGATGACCTGGCCTCCACAATCCCCCGACCTCAACCCAATTGAGATGGTTTGGGATGAGTTGGACGGCAGAGTGAAGGAAAAGCAGCCAACAAGTGCTCAGCATATGTGGGAACTCCTTCAAGACTGTTGGAAAAGCATTTCAGGTGAAGCTGGTTGAGAGAATGCCAAGAGTGTGCAAAGCTGTCATCAAGGCAAACGGTGGCTATTTCAAGAATCTCAAATACAAAATATATTTTGATTTGTTTAACACTTTTTTGGTTACTACATGATTCCATATGTGTTATTTCATAGTTTTGATGTCTTCACTATTATTCTACAATGTAGAACATAGTAAAAATAAAGAAAAACCTTTTGAGTAGGTGTGTCCAAACGTTTGACTGGTACCATAGGTAACATGATTGGCTCTTACCCAATACCTTTTCCCTCGATTCTTAGCATCCTCTTTCCTCAACTGCTTCTCAAAACCCATTGGACAAGAAGATCCAAGGGGAGGGACCTTAGACCTACTCCTCCAAAAGAGTTGAGAAGCAGGCGAGGAGACAGTTTGAATCGAGGAAAGATTAATTGAGATAGA
>CM062504.1:1611614-1644114 GCA_031479575.1 Coregonus ussuriensis | reverse complement strand
CTCGGCCTGGGGCTCCATGCAAGATCTCACCTCGTGGAGTTGCAATGATCATGAGAACGGTGAGGAATCAGAAACCAAGAAAACAATTGGTAACACACTATGCCGTGAAGGACTGAAATCCTGCAGCGCCCGCAAGGTCCCCCTGCTCAAGAAAACACATATACAGGCCCGTCTGAAGTTTGCCAATTAACATCTGAATGATTCAGAGGAGAACTGGGTGAAAGTGTTGTGGTCAGATGAGACCAAAATCGAGCTCTTTGGCATCAACTCAACTCGCCGTGTTTGGAGGAGGAGGAATGCTGCCTATGACCCCAAGAACACCATCCCCACCGTCAAAGATGGAGGTGGAAACATTATGCTTTGGGGGTGTTTTTCTGCTAAGGGGACAGGACAACTTCACCGCATCAAAGGGACGATGGACGGGGCCATGTACTGTCAAATCATGGGTGAGAACCTCCTTCCCTCAGCCAGGGCATTGAAAATGGGTCATGGATGGGTATTCCAGCATGACAATGACCCAAAACACACGGCCAAGGCAACAAAGGAGTGGCTCAAGAAGAAGCACATGAAGGTCCCGGAGTGGCCTAGCCAGCCTCCAGACCTTAATCCCATAGAATATCTGTGGAGGGAGCTGAAGGTTCGAGTTGCCAAACGTCAGGCTCGAAACCTTAATGACTTGGAGAAGATCTGCAAAGAGGAGTGGGACAAAATCCCTCCTGAGATGTGTTCAAACCTGGTGGCCAACTACAAGAAATGTCTGACCTCTGTGATTGCCAACAAGGGTTTTGCCACCAAGTACTAAGTCATGTTTTGCAGAGGGGTCAAATACTTATTTCCCTCATTAAAATGGAAATCAATTTATAACATTTTTGACATGGGTTTTTCAGGATTTTTTGGTTATTCTGTCTCTCACTGTTCAAATAAACCTACCATTAAAATTATAGACTGATCATGTCTTTGTCAGTGGGCAAACGTACAAAATCAGCAGGGGATCAAATACTTTTTTCCCTCACTGTATAGTTTTGGCAAGTCGGTTAGGACATCTACTTTGTGCATGACAAGGAATTTTTCCAACAATTGTTTACAGACAGATTATTTCACTTATAATTCCAGTGGGTCAGAAGTTTACATACACTAAGTTGACTGTGCCTTTAAACAGCTTGGAAAATTCCAGAAAATGATGTCATGGCTTTAGAAGCTTCTGATAGGCTAATTGACATAATTTGAGACAATTGGAGGTGTACCTGTGGATGTATTTCAAGGCCTACCTTCAAACTCAGTGCCTCTTAGCTTGACATCATGGGAAAATCAAAAGAAATCAGCCAAGATCTCAGAAAAAAATTTGTAGACCTCCACAAGTCTGGTTCATCATTGGGAGCAATTTCCAAACGCCTGAAGGTACCACGTTCATCTGCACAAACAATAGTATGCAAGCATAAACACCATGGGACCACGCAGCCGTCATACCACTCAGGAAGGAGACGCGTTCTGTCTTCTAGAGATGAACATACTTTGGTGCGAAAAGTGCAAATCAATCCCAGAACAACAGCAAAGGACCTTATGAAGATGCTGGAGGGAACAAGTACAAAAGTATCTATATCCACAGTAAAACGAGTCCTATATCAACATAACCTGAAAGGCTGCTCAGCAAGGAAGAAGCCACTGCTCCAAAACCACCATAAAAAACCAGACTACGGTTTGCAACTGCACATGGGGACACAGATCGTAATTTTTGGAGAAATGTCCTCTGGTCTGATGAAACAAAAATAGAACTGTTTGGCCATAATGACCATTGTTATGTTTGGAGGAAAAAGGGGGTCACTTGCAAGCCGAAGAACACCATCCCAACCGTGAAGCACGGGGGTGGCAGCATCATGCTGTGGGGGTGCTTTGCTGCAGGAGGGACTGGTGCACTTCACAAAATAGATGGCATCATGAGGAAGGAAAATGATGTGGATATATTGAAGCAACATCTCAAGACATCAGTCAGGAATTTAAAGCTTGGTTGCAAATGGGTCTTCCAAATGGACAATGACCCCAAGCATACTTCCAAAGTTGTGGCAAAATGGCTTAAGGACAACAAAGTGGCCATCACAAAGCACTGACCTCAATCCTATAGAACATTTGTGGGCAGAACTGAAAAAGCTTGTGGAAGGCTACCCGAATCGTTTGACCCAAGTTAAACAATTTAAAGGCAATGCTACCAAATACTAATTGAGTGTATATAGATTTCTGACCCACTGGGAATGTGATGAAAGAAATAAAAGCTGAAATAAAGAATTCTCTCTACTATTATTCTGACATTTCACATTCTTAAAATAACGTGGTGATCCTAACTGACCTAAGACAGATAATTTTTACTAGGATTAAATGTCAGGAATTGTGAAAAACTGAGTTTAAATGTATTTGGCTAAGGTGTATGTAAACTTCCGACTTCAACTGTACATACACACACACAATATTCTGGTCAAATGAATGAATGTATTACAACCCCCCCCCAACAACACCAGCCATATATACCTTAATGAAAAGCAGTAAACATAGTCTAAACAACATTGTTTCACATTCTACAATAACAGACTCGATAGGCTGCAGGTGTATGTAAACTTCAACTGCAGACAGGTGTGTGGGCTGTTGTGGGTAGTTGTTGTGTAGTTATTGTAGGTTACTTTTGTATTCGGCGGTGCCGGGTGTAGCACGAAGCTAGCTAGCTAACTCACCTCCTGGATTGGCTGGCGAGTAGCTATTAGCAACGGTAGCAACTAAAAACAATATCCTTTTAGCCAGCTACATTCGTTCGCAGCGACGCCGTTTTTCAAACAAAGTCAACACAGCAGCCATTGCTAGCTAGCCAACACTACCAGCTGGCTGTACTGTGGTAGCTAAATACAATATCTTTGTGCTAGCTACCCAACGTTTAATCATTGCTGCGTTATGAAAGGTAAGCTTGGCTTCTTATATGGTGTTGAGTAAAGCTTAAACCATGTATTTAGATTGTAGGTAGGTATTGTAGTTAGGTATTATAGGTAGCTTACTCAGGTAGTTATTGTAGGTAATTATTGTAGGTAAGTATTGTATTCGGCGGACCCCGGCGAAGCACGAGGCTAGCTTACCCACTACTTGGACCAACAAAGCTAGCTAGCTAGCTAGCGGGTAGCTACTGGTAACTTTTAGCAACTGTGGTTAGTTGTGACTGCAGGCCGCCCAACAACCTGCCCGCTTGACCCCATCCCCTCCTCTCTTCTCCAGACCATCTCCGGTGACCTTCTCCCCTACCTCACCTCGCTGATCAACTCATCCTTGACCGCTGGCCATGTCCCTTCCGTCTTCAAAAGAGCGAGAGTTGCACCCCTTCTCAAAAAACCAACACTCGACCCCACTGATGTCAACAACTACAGACCAGTATCCCTTCTTTCTTTTCTTTCCAAAACTATTGAGCGTGCCGTCTTTAGCCAACTCTCTTGCTATCTCTCTCAGAATGACCTTCTTGATCCAAACCAGTCAGGTTTCAGGACTGGTCATTCAACTGAGACTGCTCTTCTCTGTGTCACGGAGGCTCTCCGCACTGCTAAAGCTAACTCTCTCTCCTCTGCTCTTGTCCTTCTAGACCTGTCTGCTGCCTTTGATACTGTGAACCATCAGATCCTCCTCTCCACCCTCTCCGAGCTGGGCATCTCCGGCGCGGCTCACTCCTGGATTGCGTCCTACCTGACCGGTCGCTCCTACCAAGTGGCGTGGCGAGAAGCTGTCTCCGCACCACGTGCTCTCACCACTGGTGTCCCCCAGGGCTCAGTTCTAGGCCCTCTCCTATTCTCCCTATACACCAAGTCACTTGGCTCTGTCATATCCTCACATGGCCTCTCCTATCATTGCTACGCTGACGATACACAACTAATCTTCTCCTTTCCCCCTTTTGATAACCAGGTGGCGAATTGCATCTCTGCATGTCTGGCAGACATATCAGTATGGATGACGGATCACCACCTCAAGCTGAACCTTGGCAAGACGGAGCTGCTCTTCCTCCCGGGGAAGGACTGCCCGTTCCATGATCTCGCCATCACGGTTGACAACTCCGTTGTGTCCTCCTCCCAGAGTACGAAGAGCCTTGGCGTGACCCTGGACAACACCCTGTCGTTCTCCGCTAACATCAAGGCGGTGACCCGATCCTGCAGGTTCATGCTCTACAACATTCGGAGAGTACGACCCTGCCTTACACAGGAAGCGGCACAGGTCCTAATCCAGGCACTTGTCATCTCCCGTCTGGATTACTGCAACTCGCTGTTGGCTGGGCTCCCTGCCTGTGCCATTAAACCCCTACAACTCATCCAGAATGCCGCAGCCCGTCTGGTGTTCAACCTTCCCAAGTTCTCTCACGTCACCCCCCTCCTCCGCACACTCCACTGGCTTCCAGTTGAAGCTCGCATCCGTTACAAGACCATGGTGCTTGCCTATGGAGCAGTGAGGGGAACGGCACCTCCGTACCTTCAGGCTCTGATCAGTCCCTACACCCAAACGAGGGCATTGCGTTCATCCACCTCTGGCCTGCTGGCTCCCCTTCCTCTGCGGAAGCATAGTTCCCGCTCAGCCCAGTCAAAACTGTTCGCTGCTCTGGCACCCCAATGGTGGAACAAGCTCCCTCACGACGCCAGGACAGCGGAGTCACTCACCACCTTCCGGAGACATTTGAAACCCCACCTCTTTAAGGAATACCTGGGATAGGATGAAGTAATCCGTCTAAAAATTGTTGTAAAGTGGTTAACCCACTGGCTATAGGGTGAATGCACCCATTTGTAAGTCGCTCTGGATAAGAGCGTCTGCTAAATGACTTAAATGTAAATGTGTGCCTTTCCAAATCATGTCCAATCAACTGAATTTACCACAGGTGGACTCCAATTTACATTTAAGTAATTTAGCAGACGCTCTTATCCAGAGGGAATCCTACTGATGATGTAAATACGGGGTTTCAGTTTTGCAAACATTTCTAAACACCTGTTTTCACTTCGTCAGTATGGGGTATTGTGTGTAGATTGATGAGGAAATGTTTGTATTTAATCCATTTTAGAATAAGGCTGTAATGTAACAAAATGTGGAAAAAGGGAAGGGGTCTGAATACTTTCTGAAGGCACTGTACAATTGTAAAGTATTTAGTCTGTAATGTCTTTTTCATTATGTGTCAGACCCCAGAAAGACTAGCTGTCGTAATTGGCGTTCGCTAATAGGGATCCTAATAAAAGATGTACCCCATGTATTGGCGCATCCAATTTCCTTTGATCATCTTTCAGATGTCACTACATCTTACAGTCCACCTGTGGTAAATTCAATTGTTGGGACATGATTTATAAGGAAACACGCCTGTCTATATAAGGTCCAGTTGACAGAGCATGTCCCCTGTAGCTCAGCTGGTAGAGCACGGCGCTTGCAGCAGGTCAGAGCAGAAACTATACCATGGAACTGTCCGTAGATCTCAGAGATAGAATTGTGATGAGGCATATATCTGGGGAAGGGTAGAAAACCATCTGCCTGATGAGGCAAATATCTGGGGAAGGATAGAAAACCATCTGCCTGATGAGGCATATATCTGGGGAAGGGTAGAAAACCATCTGCCTGATGAGGCATATATCTGGGGAAGGGTAGAAAACCATCTGCCTGATGAGGCATATATCTGGGGAAGGGTAGAAAACCATCTGCCTGATGAGGCATATATCTGGGGAAGGGTAGAAAACCATCTGCCTGATGAGGCATATATCTGGGGAAGGATATAAAACCATCTGCCTGACGAGGCATATATCTGGGGAAGGGTAGAAAACAATTTCTAGAGTGTTGAAAATGTCCAAGAGCCCAGTGGCCTCCATCATTGGGAAATAGAAACAATATGGAACTACCCAGAGACTGCCTAGAGGCTGGCTCTCCAACCAAACTGAGCAACTGGGCTAGAAGGACCTTGGTCAGGGAGGTGACCAAGAACCCAATGGCCACTCTGACAAAACTACAGAGTTCCTTGGCTGAGATGGGAGAACCTGCCAGAAGGACAACAGTCTCTACAGCACTCTACAGAGAAAAAAAAGCACATGACAGCACACTTGGAGTTTGCAAAAAGACACATGAAAGAGTCTGAGATCATAAGGCAAAAGATCCTGTGGTCTGATGAGACAGAAATTATCTCTTTGGCCTGAATGCAAACCGCTATGTCTGGAGAAAACCAGGCACAGCTCATCACCCATCCAACACCATCCCTACCCTGAAGCATGGTAGTGGCATCATGTTATGGGGATGCTTTTCAGCGGCAGGGACTGGGAGACTGGTAAGGATAGAGGGAACAATGAATGGAGCCAAATACAGACAAATCCTTGATGAGAACCTGCTTCAGAGTGCAAACGGCCTTAGACAGGGGCGAAGATTTACGTTCCAACAAGACAATGACCCCAAGCATACAGCCAAAGCAACGCTGGAACGGCTTCAAAACAAGAATGTGAAAGTCCTTGAGTGGCCCAGCCAAAGCCCAGACTTGAATCCCATTGATAATCTGTGGAAAGACTTGAAGATTGCTGTTCACCGCCGCTCCCCTCTAATTTAAGAGCTTGAGAAATTCTGCAAATCCAGATGTGCAAAAGCTGATAGACATACCCAAGCTGACTCCCAGCTGATAGAGACATACCCAAGCTGACTCCCAGCTGATAGAGACATACCCAAGCTGACTCCCAGCTGATAGAGACATACCCAAGCTGACTCCCAGCTGATAGAGACATACCCAAGCTGACTCCCAGCTGATAGAGACATACCCAAGCTGACTCCCAGCTGATAGACATACCCAAGCTGACTCCCAGCTGATACAGACATACCCAAGCTGACTCCCAGCTGATACAGACATACCCAAGCTGACTCCCAGCTGATAGAGACATACCCAAGCTGACTCCCAGCTGATAGAGACATACCCAAGCTGACTCCCAGCTGATAGAGACATACCCAAGCTGACTCCCAGCTGATAGAGACATACCCAAGCTGACTCCCAGCTGATAGACATACCCAAGCTGACTCCCAGCTGATAGAGACATACCCAAGCTGACTCCCAGCTGATAGAGACATACCCAAGCTGACTCCCAGCTGTAATCACCACCAAAAATGATTTGACAAAGTATTGACTCAGGGGTGTGAATTCTTAAGTAAATTAGACATTTCAGTATTTTAATATGCATTAAATTTGCAAACATTAAAAAAAAAAGTTTACACTTTGTCATTATGGGGTATTGTGTGTAGATGGGTGAGAAAATACATATTTAATTCATTTTTAATTCAGGCTATAACAACAAAATGTGGAATAAGGGGTCTGAATCCTTTCTGAAGGCTCTGTGCACCCCCCCAAACACACAGTCACACGGTGGTGTCCCCTCACCTTAATCATCTGCTTGCAGACCCTCATGAGTTGGTAGTCCAGTTCTGGATCCATCATCTCTACCTCCTGTAGTTTAAACACCCTCTGGTGACACCGCTGAGACAACTGCTTCTTACTCTCCTTTAAACACTCTATCATCTGAGCGTTACCGAACGCCACGTTAGAGCAGAGCCTTCCAATGTCTGTCTTACACACGACGTACAACTCAGGTTCCAGACGAATGTCCTCCGACTGCAGAGAGAGAGAGAGGAGAGAGGAGGGGAGAGAGAGAAAGGAGAGGAGAGAGAAAGGAGGGGAGAGGAGAAAGGACAGGAGAGAGAAAGGAGGGGAGAGGAGAGTGAAAGGAGGGGAGAGAGAAAGGAGAGGAGGAGAGAGAAAGGAGGGGAGAGAGAAAGGAGAGGAGAGGAGAGAGAAAGGAGAGGAGAGAGGAGGGGAGAAAGGAGAGGAGAGAGGAGGGGAGAGAGAAAGGAGAGGAGAGAGGAGGGGAGAAAGGAGAGGAGGGGAGAGAGAAAGGAGAGGAGAGAGGAGGGGAGAGAGAAAGGAGAGGAGAGAGAAGGGAGGGGAGAGAGCAGGGGAGAGAGAAAGGAGAGGAGAGAGGAGGGGAGAAAGGAGAGGAGGGGAGAAAGGAGAGGAGAGGAGAGAGGAGGGGAGATAGAATGGAGGGAGAGAGGAGAGAGAAAGGAGAGGAGAGAGGAGGGGAGAAAGGAGAGGAGGGGAGAGAGAAAGGAGAGGAGAGAGGAGGGGAGAAAGGAGAGGAGAGAGGAGGGGAGAGAGAAAGGAGAGGAGAAAGGAGAGGAGGGGAGAGAGAAAGGAGAGGAGAGAGGAGGGGAGAGAGAAAGGAGAGGAGAGAGAAGGGATACTAGTGGTTAGGAGGATCTTTACAGGTGAGGTGGATCACAGGGAAGACAGGAGTGGTTTCTGTCCTACAGCTGTCCTCCGGCTTGGTCAGGCCTAGTAAGGATTCCACAGGTCTCAGTGTAGGTGAACCGGGGTGTTCTGCTCCACCAGAAGCAGGTAAACAACTAACAGAAAGGAGTGGGTCTAAGAGTTGTAACTCACCATCTCCAGGTCCTCTACTCTGAGTTGTAACTCACCATCTCCAGGTCCTCTACTCTGAATTGTAACTCACCATCTCCAGTTCCTCTACTCTGAGCTGTTTCCGACACTTGAGAGAGACGCGCTGCTCCTTGATGTCCTGCAGAGTGTCATTCCTCACTGTGGTACTGAGACAGATCACTACATCCACCCTGGGAGAGGGAGGGAGACAGACAGACAGACAGAGACAGACACAGACACAGACACAGAGACAGACACAGACACAGAGACAGAGACAGAGACAGAGAGACAGACACAGACACAGACACAGACACAGAGACAGAGACAGAGACAGAGACAGAGACAGAGAGACAGAGAGACAGAGAGACAGAAAGACAGAAAGACAGAGAGACAGACAGAGAGAGAGAGACAGAGAGAGAGAGAGAGAGAGAGAGAGAGAGAGACAGAGAGACAGAGAGAGAGAGACAGAGACAGAGACAGAGAGAGAGACAGAGGGAGAATTAGTAAGTGGAAGGTCCAAACAATATGGAGTACTCTGTAGCTGTCTGTCACACTAAACACACACACACACACACACACACACACACACACACACACACACACACACACACACACACACACACCTTACCAACACACACACACGACTCATGATGACACAGGGAGGGCAGGCAGAGACCAGTTCCAACCAGCTCAGGGGAAATCAGGCCTGATAATCAGACAGAGCCTATAGGCCCTGGGCATTAGTAGTGTCCTCTATAGGGTTGATAATCAGACAGAGCCTATAGGCCCTGGGCATTAGTAGTGTCCTCTATAGGGTTGATAATCAGACAGAGCCTATAGGCCCTGGGCATTAGTAGTGTCCTCTATAGGCCTGATAATCAGACAGAGCCTATAGGCCCTGGGCATTAGTAGTGTCCTCTATAGGCCTGATAATCAGACAGAGCCTATAGGCCCTGGGCATTAGTAGTGTCCTCTATAGGCCTGATAATCAGACAGAGCCTATAGGCCCTGGGCATTAGTAGTGTCCTCTATAGGCCTGATAATCAGACAGAGCCTATAGGCCCTGGGCATTAGTAGTGTCCTCTATAGGCCTGATAATCAGACAGAGCCTATAGGCCCTGGGCATTAGTAGTGTCCTCTATAGGCCTGATAATCAGACAGAGCCTATAGGCCCTGGGCATTAGTAGTGTCCTCTATAGGCCTGATAATCAGACAGAGCCTATAGGCCCTGGGCATTAGTAGTGTCCTCTATAGGGTTGATAATCAGACAGAGCCTATAGGCCCTGGGCATTAGTAGTGTCCTCTATAGGGTTGATAATCAGACAGAGCCTATAGGCCCTGGGCATTAGTAGTGTCCTCTATAGGCCTGATAATCAGACAGAGCCTATAGGCCCTGGGCATTAGTAGTGTCCTCTATAGACCTGATAATCAGACAGAGCCTATAGGCCCTGGGCATTAGTAGTGTCCTCTATAGGGAACAGGGAGCTGTTTGGGACTGGGCATTAGTAGTGTCCTCTATAGGGAACAGGGAGCTGTTTGGGACTGGGCATTAGTAGTGTCCTCTATAGGGAACAGGAAGCTGTTTGGGACTGGGCCACTGACTCACTTCTTCTTGATGTTGGGGCAGAGCTTCAGCACGTCCTCTTTGCACGCCATCTTGAACTTGTAGGAGAAACGAAAGTCCTTCATCTGGATCTGGGGGGGAGAGGAGGAGGAAGAGGAAGAGGAGGAAGAGAGGGAGAAGAGAAGAGGAGGAAGAGAGGGAGAAGAGAGGAGGAGGAAGAGGAAGAGGAGGAAGAGAGGGAGAAGAGAGGAAGAGGAAGAGAGGAGAAGGAGGAGAGGAGGGGGAAGAGAGGAGGAAGAAGAGGAGGAGGAAGAGGAAGAGGGGAGGAGGAAGAAGAGGAAGAGGAAGAGATGAGGAGGAGGAAGAAGAGGAAGAGGAGGAGGAGGAGGAAGAGGAGGAAGAAGAGGAAGAGGAGGAGGAGGAGGAAGAGGAGGAGAAGAGTAGGAGGAGGCGGAAGAGAGGAGGCGGAAGATAGGAGGAAGAAGAGGAGGAGGAATAGGAAGAGAGGAGGAGGAATAGGAAGAGAGGAGGAGGAAGAGGAGATGGAGTCAGTCTGGGTTGATTTTATACAATGGCCGGTTGTCAAACACAGCTACACATACACACATCATCACATCCCACCAAATCACATCACCTCAGGTCAGACAGCTATGGGAGGTGCCCTTACTCTGGGGTAAGGGGGAGTGTGTGGTGTGTGAGATTGTACGCGTGAGTGTGCGAGTCAGTATGTTCAGTTCAGTCAGGGGTCATAGTGGGGTCAACAGCTCCTTGGTCTGTGTCATCATAGCGACTGCGACCCACCAGCTGTGTATCCATGAGTCAGCGTCCGTGTGTGAGTCAGCGTCCGTGTGTGAGTCAGCGTCCGTGTGTGAGTCAGCGTCCGTGTGTGAGTCAGCGTCCGTGTGTGAGTCAGCGTCCGTGTGTGAGTCAGCGTCCGTGTGTGAGTCAGCGTCCGTGTGTGAGTCAGCGTCCGTGTGTGTGTCTGCGTGACCCACCAGCTGGAAGTGTGTAACTCCCACGGTACACTTGTTGTTCATCTCCTTCTGGTGTTTGTTCTGAACCAGACACTCCATCAGATCCCCCGTGTCCACCTGGTTATCAGCTACATCCTGGAAGGAGGAGAGAGATGCGTTTCTTGGAATGCCACAACACCTATTTCCCATAGCGGATAAGCCGTTGTTCTGAGGCAAGCAGAGTGAGAGATCTGAGTTACGGAGCTGTGTTCTGGAACTTACATGGCAGTGAGACTGGATGACAGGCTGACAGGCCCGGATTAGCAGGGCCTCAATATGAATGTCCTGTCACAGCAGAGAGAGAACGTCAGCCAGAGCCATTAACAGACAGAGATACAGACACATCCAACATCCAGTCAGGTCCATAATGATTGGTATAACCCAATACATCCAGGCAGGTCCATAATGATTGGTATAACCCTATACATACAGTCAGGTCCATAATGATTGGTATAACCCTATACATCCAGTCAGGTCCATAATGATTGGTATAACCCTATACATCCAGTCAGGTCCATAATGATTGGTATAACCCTATACATCCAGTCAGGTCCATAATGATTGGTATAACCCTATACATCCAGTCAGGTCCATAATGATTGGTATAACCCTATACATCCAGTCAGGTCCATAATGATTGGTATAACCCTATACATCCAGTCAGGTCCATAATGATTGGTATAACCCTATACATCCAGTCAGGTCCATAATGATTGGTATAACCCAATACATCCAGTCAGGTCCATAATGATTGGTATAACCCAATACATCCAGTCAGGTCCATAATGATTGGTATAACCCTATACATCCAGTCAGGTCCATAATGATTGGTATAACCCTATACATCCAGTCAGGTCCATAATGATTGGTATAACCCTATACATCCAGTCAGGTCCATAATGATTGGTATAACCCTATACATCCAGTCAGGTCCATAATGATTGGTATAACCCTATACATACAGTCAGGTCCATAATGATTGGTATAACCCAATACTTCCAGTCAGGTCCATAATGATTGGTATAACCCTATACATCCAGTCAGGTCCATAATGATTGGTATAACCCTATACATCCAGTCAGGTCCATAATGATTGGTATAACCCTATACATCCAGTCAGGTCCATAATGATTGGTATAACCCTATACATCCAGTCAGGTCCATAATGATTGGTATAACCCTATACATCCAGTCAGGTCCATAATGATTGGTATAACCCTATACATCCAGTCAGGTCCATAATGATTGGTATAACCCTATACATCCAGTCAGGTCCATAATGATTGGTATAACCCTATACATCCAGTCAGGTCCATAATGATTGGTACAGCCCTATAGTGATAATATACCTCAGACTGCAGTTCCGTCAGGTTCCCCACCACTTCTCCACACTCTGACAGCAGATCTTCCAGATGGTCCTGCAGACACTCCAACTCCTACAGCACACCATCACAACACACACCATCACAACACACACACACACACACCCCATCACAACACACACACCATCACAACACACACACACACCCCATCACAACACACACACACACACCATCACAACACACACACACACCATCACAACACACACACCATCACAACACACACCATCACAACACACACCATCACAACACACACACCATCACAACACACACACACACCCCATCACAACACACACACACACACCATCACAACACACACACACACACACCATCACAACACACACACACACACCATCACAACACACACACACACCCCATCACAACACACACACACACACCCTCACAACACACACACACACACACACACACACACACACACACACCATCACAACACACACACCATCACAACACACCATCACAACACACACACACACACATCACAACACACACACATCACAACACACACACACACACACACACCATCACAACACACATACACACAAACCATCACAACACACATACACACACACCATCACAACACACACACACCATCACAACACACACACACACACACACACATCATGATGAAGTTACACTTGTATGCAATTTACTACTAAATGTTTGTCATCAGATATCTTAGAACGTCTTTCTGCCAGAAGTCAAAGAGCTCTGGATGAGTTCTGTCCAGCTGCCATTCTGTCCTTGTGCTTCCTACTAGCGTTGTTTCCCCCTCTGTTCTCCTCCCCTCTGCTCTTCCCCCTCTGTTCTCCCCCCCCTCTGCTCTCCCCCCTCTGTTCTCCTCCCCTCTGCTCTTCCCCCTCTGTCCTCCTCCCCTCTGCTCTTCCCCCTCTGTCCTCCCCCCCTCTGCTCTTCCTCCCCTCTGTTCTCCTCCCCTCTGCTCTTCCTCCTCTGTTCTCCTCCCCTCTGCTCCGTTTACACATGCTGCTCTTCCCCCTCTGTTCTCCTCCCCTCTGCTCTGTGATCACATGCTGCTCTTCCCCCTCTGTTCTCCCCCCCCTCTGCTCTTCCCCCTCTGTTCTCCCCCCCTCTGCTCTTCCCCCTCTGTCCTCCTCCCCTCTGCTCTTCCTCCTCTGTCCTCCTCCCCTCTGCTCTTCCTCCTCTGTCCTCCTCCCCTCTGCTCTTCCCCCCTCTGTCCTCCTCCCCTCTGCTCTGTGATCACATGCTGCTCTTCCCCCTCTGTTCTCCTCCCCTCTGCTCCGTTTACACATGCTGCTCTTCCCCCTCTGTTCTCCTCCCCTCTGCTCTGTGATCACATGCTGCTCTTCCTCCTCTGTTCTCCTCCCCTCTGCTCCGTTTACACATGCTGCTCTTCCCCCTCTGTTCTCCTCCCCTCTGCTCTGTGATCACATGCTGCTCTTCCCCCTCTGTTCTCCCCCCCCTCTGCTCTTCCCCCTCTGTTCTCCCCCCCCTCTGCTCTTCCCCCTCTGTCCTCCTCCCCTCTGCTCTTCCTCCTCTGTCCTCCTCCCCTCTGCTCTTCCCCCCTCTGTCCTCCTCCCCTCTGCTCTGTGATCACATGCTGCTCTTCCCCCTCTGTTCTCCTCCCCTCTGCTCCGTTTACACATGCTGCTCTTCCTCCTCTGTTCTCCTCCCCTCTGCTCTTCCCCCTCTGTTCTCCCCCCCCTCTGCTCTTCCCCCTCTGTTCTCCCCCCCTCTGCTCTTCCCCCTCTGTTCTCCTCCCCTCTGCTCCGTTTACACATGCTGCTCTTCCTCCTCTGTCCTCCTCCCCTCTGCTCCGTTTACACATGCTGCTCTTCCTCCTCTGTTCTCCCCCCCTCTGCTCTGTTTACACATGCTGCTCTTCCTCCTCTGTTCTCCCCCACTCTGCTCTGTTTACACATGCTGCTCTTCCCCCTCTGTTCTCCTCCCCTCTGCTCCGTTTACACATGCTGCTCTTCCCCCTCTGTTCTCCTCCCCTCTGCTCTGTGATCACATGCTGCTCTTCCTCCTCTGTTCTCCTCCCCTCTGTGATCACATGCTGCTCTTCCTCCTCTGTTCTCCTCCCCTCTGCTCTGTGATCACATGCTGCTCTTCCTCCTCTGTTCTCCTCCCCTCTGCTCTGTGATCACATGCTGCTCTTCCCCCTCTGTTCTCCTCCCCTCTGCTCTGTTATCACATGCTGCTCTTCCCCCTCTGTTCTCCTCCCCTCTGCTCCGTTTACACATGCTGCTCTTCCCCCTCTGTTCTCCTCCCCTCTGCTCTGTGATCACATGCTGCTCTTCCCCCTCTGTTCTCCTCCCCTCTGCTCTGTGATCACATGCTGCTCTTCCCCCTCTGTTCTCCTCCCCTCTGCTCTGTTATCACATGCTGCTCTTCCCCCTCTGTTCTCCTCCCCTCTGCTCCGTTTACACATGCTGCTCTTCCTCCTCTGTTCTCCTCCCCTCTGCTCTGTGATCACATGCTGCTCTTCCTCCTCCCCTCTGTGATCACATGCTGGTCTTCCCCCTCTGTTCTCCCCCCCTCTGCTCCGTTTACACATGCTGCTCTTCCTCCTCTGTTCTCCTCCCCTCTGCTCTGTGATCACATGCTGCTCTTCCTCCTCTGTTCTCCTCCCCTCTGCTCTGTGATCACATGCTGCTCTTCCTCCTCTGTTCTCCTCCCCTCTGCTCCGTTTACACATGCTGCTCTTCCCCCTCTGTTCTCCTCCCCTCTGCTCTGTGATCACATGCTGCTCTTCCTCCTCTGTTCTCCTCCCCTCTGCTCTGTGATCACATGCTGCTCTTCCTCCTCTGTTCTCCTCCCCTCTGTGATCACATGCTGCTCTTCCTCCTCCCCTCTGTGATCACATGCTGCTCTTCCCCCTCTGTTCTCCCCCCCTCTGCTCCGTTTACACATGCTGCTCTTCCTCCTCTGTTCTCCTCCCCTCTGCTCTGTGATCACATGCTGCTCTTCCCCCTCTGTTCTCCTCCCCTCTGCTCTGTGATCACATGCTGCTCTTCCCCCTCTGTTCTCCTCCCCTCTGCTCTGTTATCACATGCTGCTCTTCCCCCTCTGTTCTCCTCCCCTCTGCTCTGTGATCACATGCTGCTCTTCCCCCTCTGTTCTCCTCCCCTCTGCTCTGTGATCACATGCTGCTCTTCCTCCTCTGTTCTCCTCCCCTCTGTGATCACATGCTGCTCTTCCCCCTCTGTTCTCCCCCCCTCTGCTCCGTTTACACATGCTGCTCTTCCTCCTCTGTTCTCCTCCCCTCTGCTCTGTGATCACATGCTGCTCTTCCCCCTCTGTTCTCCTCCCCTCTGCTCTGTGATCACATGCTGCTCTTCCCCCTCTGTTCTCCTCCCCTCTGCTCTGTGATCACATGCTGCTCTTCCCCCTCTGTTCTCCTCCCCTCTGCTCTGTGATCACATGCTGCTCTTCCCCCTCTGTTCTCCTCCCCTCTGCTCTGTGATCACATGCTGCTCTTCCTCCTCTGTTCTCCTCCCCTCTGCTCCGTTTACACATGCTGCTCTTCCCCCTCTGTTCTCCTCCCCTCTGCTCTGTGATCACATGCTGCTCTTCCTCCTCTGTTCTCCTCCCCTCTGCTCTGTTATCACATGCTGCTCTTCCCCCTCTGTTCTCCTCCCCTCTGCTCTGTTATCACATGCTGCTCTTCCTCCTCTGTTCTCCTCCCCTCTGCTCTGTGATCACATGCTGCTCCTCTGTTCTCCTCCCCTCTGCTCTGTGATCACATGCTGCTCTTCCCCCTCTGTTCTCCTCCCCTCTGCTCTGTTACACATGCTGCTCTTCCTCCTCTGTTCTCCTCCCCTCTGCTCTGTGATCACATGCTGCTCTTCCCCCTCTGTTCTCCTCCCCTCTGCTCTGTGATCACATGCTGCTCTTCCTCCTCTGTTCTCCTCCCCTCTGCTCTGTGATCACATGCTGCTCTTCCCCCTCTGTTCTCCTCCCCTCTGCTCTGTGATCACATGCTGCTCTTCCTCCTCTGTTCTCCTCCCCTCTGCTCTGTGATCACATGCTGCTCTTCCTCCTCTGTTCTCCTCCCCTCTGCTCTGTGATCACATGCTGCTCTTCCCCCTCTGTTCTCCTCCCCTCTGCTCTGTGATCACATGCTGCTCTTCCCCCCTCTGTTCTCCTCCCCTCTGCTCTGTGATCACATGCTGCTCTTCCTCATTTTCAGAAAAGCCTGCATCACAACTTTGTTCATTTGCACACTTTCTCTCGTTTAATTTCACTTGTAAATCTCCACACTCACCGAAAATGACATTGGGTAGCTACTAGCTATGCTTGTGTAACTTTATGAGCTGGATTTACCTGTCTTTGCAATTAGTATGTTTGTTTTCGCTTGTTTAGCATTTAGCTAAAAGCGTCTATGTGATTACGCTATTAGTCTGCCCTTATTTTGTTAGCATTCTGGTACGAGGCCCAATGGGATTTTTTCTTGCATTTTTAGTGCCCCTTGTCTGCTCTGCCGGTATGAGAGGAGGACAGTATGAACATCTGGATACCGCCACAGCCGATGTGGAAGGATTTGATGGTTGTGAGACATTGGGAGAAGCTATATTGCAGCTCTCTCTGAATGCCCAGGGATCGATTTAGGACATTGGCAGCGCTCTCAGAATGCCCAGGGGTTGATTTAGGACATTGGCAGCTCTCTCAGCGTGCCCAGGGGTTGATTTAGGACATTGGCAGCTCTCTCAGAGTGCCCAGGGGTTGATTTAGGACATTGGCAGCTCTCTCTGAATGCTCAGGGATCGATTTAGGACATTGGCAGCTCTCTCTGAATGCCCAGGGGTTGATTTAGGACATTGGCAGCTCTCTCAGAATGCCCAGGGGTTGATTTAGGACATTGGCAGCTCTCTCTGAATGCTCAGGGATCGATTTAGGACATTGGCAGCTCTCTCTGAATGCCCAGGGGTTGATTTAGGACATTGGCAGCTCTCTCTGAGTGCCCAGGGGTTGATTTAGGACATTGGCAGCTCTCTCTGAATGCCCAGGGGTTGATTTAGGACATTGGCAGCTCTCTCAGAGTGCCCAGGGATCGATTTAGGACATTGGCAGCTCTCTCTGAGTGCATATGCATTGGCTGGAGGGGGTTTTCCACCATTCTTATCTCCATGTGATGAAGCCAATGTCGGTCTCTGTCATGTAAAGCTGTCCTCCTACCTAATTGGTCATACAGCGAATCTGTCTGTCTGTCTGTCTGTGTGTCTGTGTGTCTGTGTGTCTGTGTGTCTGTGTCTCTGTGTGTCTGTCTATGTGTCTCTGTGTCTCTGTGTGTCTGTGTGTCTGTCTCTGTGTGTGTGTGTGTGTGTGTGTGTCTCTGTGTGTCTGTGTGTGTGTCTGTGTGTGTGTCTCTGTGTGTGTGTGTGTGTGTGTGTGTGTGTGTGTGTGTGTGTGTGTGTGTGTGTGTGTGTGTGTGTGTGCGTTACCTACCTGTCCAGTATCAGTCTTGTCGCTACACCACTTCCCCAGGTCAGTCATACAGCGTTTCTGGAGATCAGGGTCTAGTTTCACATCTAACGCCCTCTGGTGGAGGATCCTCTGTACCTCCACCTTACAGTCACGAGATAGCTATACACACACACACACACACACACACACACACACAGGGTACACACACACACAGGGTACACATTAGTGATACACACACCAGTGAAAGATCGTTTTTATCAGATTGGATGACCACTGGGTATCAGCCTGTCATCTTGTCAGACAATATTGTAGCCATTTATGTCCATCAGAATCAGCACAGTAAGGAACAGGGCTTTTAGAACAATCACCACCATCACCTACCACTGTCCTTACCAATCACCACCTACCACTGTCCTTACCAATCACCACCATCACCTACCACTGTCCTTACCAATCACCACCATCACCTACCACTGTCCTTACCAATCACCACCTACCACTGTCCTTACCAATCACCACCATCACCTACCACTGTCCTTACCAATCACCACCATCACCTACCACTGTCCTTACCAATCACCACCTACCACTGTCCTTACCAATCACCACCATCACCTACCACTGTCCTTACCAATCACCACCTACCACTATCCTTACCAATCACCACCATCACCTACCACTGTCCTTACCAATCACCACCTACCACTGTCCTTACCAATCACCACCATCACCTACCACTGTCCTTACCAATCACCACCTACCACTGTCCTTACCAATCACCACCATCACCTACCACTGTCCTTACCAATCACCACCATCACCTACCACTGTCCTTACCAATCACCACCATCACCTACCACTGTCCTTACCAATCACCACCATCACCTACCACTGTCCTTAACAATCACAGAACTTCTCCATCAACATGTATCCTACCACAGTAGTAATGTGGAACCATAGGAACTACTCCATCAACATGTATCCTACCACAGTAGTAATGTGGAACCATAGGAACTTCTCCATCAACATGTATCCTACCACAGTAGTAATGTGGAACCATAGGAACTACTCCATCAACATGTATCCTACCACAGTAGTAATGTGGAACCATAGGAACTACTCCATCAACATGTATCCTACCTTAGTAGTAATGTGGAACCATAGGAACTACTCCATCAACATGTATCCTACCACAGTAGTAATGTGGAACCATAGGAACTTCTCCATCAACATGTATCCTACCACAGTAGTAATGTGGAACCATAGGAACTACTCCATTAACATGTATCCTACCACAGTAGTAATGTGGAACCATAGGAACTACTCTATCTTTGCTACTCCTGAATCTCTTACCCGTCGCCCCTGCTCCTCGGTGCGGTAGGCATGGCGATAGAGACAGGAGAAAACAGCACCAGGTGGCATCAGCTCGCTGGTCTCATTCCAGCCGTTGGTGTGGCAGAGCCGGGCAGCGTCACCCTGGCACTTCTTATACAGGATGGGGTCCAGTCTGGTAGAGAGAGGGACGGAGGGAGAGTTAGACCCTGTGTAGCTCAGTTGGTAGACCAAGGCGCTTGCAACGCCAGGGTTGTGGGTTCGTTTCCCACAGGGGGCCAGTATGAAAATGTATGCACTCACTAACTGTAAGTCGCTCTGGATAAGAGCGTCTGATAAATGACGTAAATGTAAAATGTAGACAGTCTGACAGACAGAGAGCAGTAGAGAGTTAGCCAGTGTGGCAGACAGACAGACAGGGGGCAGTAGAGAGTTAGCCAGTGTGTCAGACAGACAGACGGGGCAGTAGAGAGTTAGCCAGTGTGGCAGACAGACAGAGAGCAGTAGAGAGTTAGCCAGTGTGGCAGACAGACAGGGGGCAGTAGAGAGTTAGCCAGTGTGGCAGACAGACAGGCAGACAGACAGGGGGCAGTAGAGAGTTAGCCAGTGTGACAGACAGACAGACAGGGGGCAGTAGAGAGTTAGCCAGTGTGACAGACAGACAGACAGGGGGCAGTAGAGAGTTAGCCAGTGTGGCAGACAGACAGGGGGCAGTAGAGAGTTAGCCAGTGTGACAGACAGACAGACAGGGGGCAGTAGAGAGTTAGCCAGTGTGACAGACAGACAGACAGGGGGCAGTAGAGAGTTAGCCAGTGTGACAGACAGACAGGGGGCAGTAGAGAGTTAGCCAGTGTGACAGACAGACAGGGGGCAGTAGAGAGTTAGCCAGTGTGACAGACAGACAGGGGGCAGTAGAGAGTTAGCCAGTGTGGCAGACAGACAGAGAGCAGTAGAGAGTTAGCCAGTGTGGCAGACAGACAGGGGGCAGTAGAGAGTTAGCCAGTGTGGCAGACAGACAGGGGGCAGTAGAGAGTTAGCCAGTGTGGCACTTCTTATACACAGGTTGATGTTTATTGTCTTGAATCTCAACTGCACGATTTCCACTAGATGTCTTAAAGTACATTTACATTTTTAGTCATTTAGCAGACGCTCTAATGATGAACTGTTGTTTCTATTTGCAAATTTGAGCTGTTCTTGCCATAATATGGACTTGGTATTTTACCATAGTTTACCATGGCTTATATACATAGTTTAAGCTTTGTCGAGTAAAGCTTAAACTATGTATTTAGATTGTAGTTAGGTATTGTAGGTAGTTATCGTGGGTTGTTGTATGTAATTATTGTAGGTATTGTATTCGGCTGAGCCCGGTGAAGCACGAAGCTAGCTTACCCACTACACCTGGACTAGCTAGCGGGTAGCTACTGGTAACTATTAGCAACTGTGGATAGTTGTTTCACGCCTGAGAGTACCTGTAATTACGCCAGCTGGCTGCCTACAATAATTACATACAATAATGCCTACCATTCAGCTGTTTTTCTAACCTCATTGTCTGAAGCGTTAACGTTAGGTAGCAAGTGGCTACTGTGCTCGAAATGTAGCTAGCTTGTTGCTACCTGGATAGCTACTAAACAATAGCTGGAACGACCTAGCGAACAGACGCGAACTGGCTGAGTCAATTCAGTGGCTAGCTTTGCACTTGGATAGCTAACAGTAGCTGCTAGGGGTAAGTTATAACCTACATTTGTGTTTTGTTTTTACATACTGGTAGCCAGAGTCGTTCAAGGGAATTCGGGACATGGGTGACTAGTTCACGTTAGCTTGGCGCTCTCTGTGTGTTCGTGCCGTGGGAGGACGGGTTTCTTCGTAGTCAGAAAGCAATGGCTAGCTAGTATGCTAAATATTCTAGCTAACTAACTGGCTGAATAAGTTGACGACGGACTCGCTCAAGCTGTCGGGACTAACCCACAACGTTAGACACGAACACGAATGATCTGCTTGGCGTGTTGACACACTGGTGGTTTGTTGTGGCCGAGTATTGGTGCTAAACCGTGTTGTTGGAGTCCGGCATGCTAGTTGGCTGTGGCGTCATATGACTAGGTGCCCTGGACGGTTTTCACGGAAGAATACTGTACCTAGTTAGCTAGCTGAATAAACTAAGTTAGTCTATTCCTAGAAAACATTGAACCGCTGTAGTTTACAACAATTATAGTTTCTGAGGTGGAAGTTGGGAGAGTTATATTTGAGAGTTGTGCTGAGGGAGGCCCCGCTCTCTCGCTTTCCCAGATGTTTAGTTCATTTCATTCCGATCTCCTTTGCATTATTGTAGCCATTTTCTGTAGCCTGTCAACTATGCCTCTGTCTATCCCTGTTCTCTCCTCTCCGCACAGGCTATACAAACGCCTCACACCGCATGGCTGCTGCCTCTCTAACCTGGTGGTCCCTGCACGCACGACCCACGTGGAGTTCCAGGTCTCCGGCAGCCTCTGGAACTGCCGTTCTGCGGCCAACAAGGCAGAGTTCATCTCAGCCTATGCTACCCTCCAGTCCCTCGACTTCTTGGCGATACCCCGAGAGCATCTGGTCAGCGCGGTGGTAGCACAGGAATCCTCATCTCTCCCAAGTGGACATTCTCTCTTTTTCCCCTGACCCATCTGTCTATTTCCTCATTTGAATTCCATGCTGTCACAGTCACTAGCCCATTCAAGCTTAACATCCTTGTCATTTATCGCCCTCCAGGTTCCCTTGGAAAGTTCATCAATGAGCTTGACAAGTTCCTTTCCTGAGGATGGCTCACCCCTCACGGTTCTGGGTGACTTCAACCTCCCTACGTCTACCTTTGACTCATTTCTCTCTGCCTCCTTTCCACTCCTCTCCTCTTTTGACCTCACCCTCTCACCGTCCCCCCCTACTCACAAGGCAGGCAATACGCTTGACCTCATCTTTACTAGATGCTGTTCTTCTACTAATCTCACTGCAACTCCCCTCCATGTCTCCGACCACTACTTTGTATCTTTTTCTCTCTCGCTCTCCTCCAACACTACTCTCACTCTGCCCCTACTCAGATGGTAATGCGCCTTCGCTCTCTCTCTCTCCTCTTCCATCCTATCATCTCTTCCCTCTGCTCAATCCTTCTTCCTCCAATCTCCTGATTCTGCCTCCTCAACCCTCCTCTCCTCCCTTTCTGCATCCTTTGACTCTCTATGTCCCCTATCCTCCCGGCCGGCTCGGTCCTCCCCTCCTGCTCCGTGGCTTGATGACTCATTGCGAGCTCACAGAATAGGGCTCCGGGCAGCCGAGCGGAAATGGAGGAAAACTAGACTCCCTGCGTACCTGGCATCTTTTCACTCCCTCCTCTCTACAATTTCTCCATCTGTTTCTGCTGCTAAAGCCACTTTCTACCACTCTAAATTCCAAGCATCTGCCTCTAACCCCAGGAAGCTCTTTGCCACCTTCTCCTCCCTGCTGAATCATCCCCCCCCCCCCCCCCGGTTGCACATTTAACATGCTGGTAGAAATGAGGTAGAACGGATTTAAGTTTCCCTGCATTAAAGTCCCCGACCACTAGGAGCGCTGTCTCTGGATGAGTGTTTTCCTGTTTACTTATGGCCTTATACAGCTCGTTGAGTGCGATCTTAGTGCCAGCATCGGTTTGTGGTGGTATATAGACAGCTATGAAAAATATAGATGAAAACTCTCTTGGTAAATAGTGTGGTCTACAGCTTATCATGAGATACTCTACCTCCGGCGAGCAAAACCTCGAGACTTCCTTAGTATTAGATTTTATGCACCAGCTGTTGTTTACAAATACACACAGACCGCCACCCCTTGTCTTACCGGAGTCAGCCGTTCTATCCTGCCGATGTAGCATATAACCCGCTAGCTGTATGTTGTCCATGTCGTCGTTCAGCCACGACTCGGTGAAACATAAGATATTACAGTTTTTAATGTCCCGTTGGTAGGATAACCGTAATCTTAGGTCGTCCATTTTGTTTTCAAATGATTGAAGATTGGCTAATAGGATTGATGGAAGAGGCAGTTTACTCGCTCGCCGTCGGATCCTTACAAGGCACCCCGACCTACGTCCACGATATCTCCGTCTCTTTCTCATGCGAATTACGGGGATTTGGGCCTTGTCGTGTGTCTGTAGAATATCCTTCGCGTCTGACTCGTTGAAGAAAAGTCTTCGTCCAATACAAGCTGTCCTGATATCCAGAAGCTCTTTTTGGTCATAAGAGACGGTGGCAGAAACATTATGTACAGAATAAATTACAAATAACGCGGAAAAACACACATAATAGTACAATTGGTTAGCGGGCTGTAAAACGGCAGCCATCTTTAATACGATGGACGTTTACGCCTGCTATGGTAGACCAGGGGTTCTTTAACCTTTTCAGCCTGGGACCCAAATGGGAAACACTGTGTTTTCCTGGGACCCAAGCTTACGAAAACATGCAACTATACGTAAATATCAGTACATTTCATTGCCTTTATGCCCATTAACAAATGCAACATAGACAAATAACAATTAAATGAAATACCCATATAAAAAGCTATTCATGTTTGTTTTTTCCTCCATTAAAAAACACTGTCTTGGTTGGAACTGTTGCTGTTAAAATACAACAACTCATTTAAAATTCTGAACTGATTGATCACATCACACACACACACACACACACACACACACACACACTCCTAATGAGATGTGTGTGGCTGGTTGACGTTGTCAACAAGCATGTCTATTCTGCCCTCAGTTGTTGACAGTGCAACCCTGAGGTCATGCTCAGCATTGAGTCTGTTTCTCTACTTGTTTCTTAAGTTGACAACCCTGACTCATAGATATGTGGTGCCAAACTGGATCAGAACATCTCCTGGTTTCTCAGTCAGGCAGGAGCCCGCTTCCTGCTGTAAGATGACCATTCCAGAACTGTGTGAGTGGGTTTGCCTCAAAAAGCATCTCGCGTCAATCAGTTTATTCCAGTTCAGAATAAAAAGGATTACTTAACAGCAACAGTTTTTTCCCCATCTTCATCTGTACTGTTCCTGGGTTGCCCTATCAGTAGATAGATAGCTAGCTATGGCTAACGTTAGCTAGCTAGCTATTAGCTGTGTACAAGGGGATAGTTTGAAAGAGAAACTCAAGTCGACTGCTATGAGAGACAGTACTCCCTTATTTCTGCTTATCATCACCTGTTATAAAATGAAAACAACGCCTTGCTAGCTGACTTGCTTTTCCACGGTCGAAGCAGTTTCCCGAAGCATTCTGCCCTGTCCTGAAAGAACTCCCCTGGGTTTACAGTCATGCTGTGGATGTTTGGTCAGGACCTGTCGTTTTAATTTGTTCGTTTTGAGAGACTCATTACTAAACACTTCCCCCTCACCAAACACTTCCCCCTCACCAAACACTTTCCCCTCACCAAACACATTGTGGGCGCTCTTCATTATTTCTCTAAGTTTGTATGAAACCAAGAGAGAGAAACTCATCGCTGTATTTGCTTTTCATGACAACTGAGCTCAGTCAGAACTTGTGGCTAGCTTGAGTCCATTTGATGCCAGAGGTGAGTGATGGCGAGTGGGAATGACAAGCCAGTGGCTGACAGTGCATCTGTTGCTGCTGAACGACAGCACTGCAGTGTGTGGGTGGCGGAGTGATCTTCACGAAAACTGCTGAAAATAGATCTGGTAAACCATGAAGCACACAGGCGTCTTCCACCAACTCGAACAGCTTCCACCCACTCGAGCAGCTTCCACCCACTTGCGCAATTAGTAATTCATGAAATAATTATACATTTACTCTGCCACGTCACAACCCACCATTAACAGGTCCGTGCCCCACTTTGGGTCACAACCCATACTTTAAGAAAGGCTGGGTTAGATACACACAGACCTCATGAGGAGAGGAAGGTACTGCTACGTCAGGTTAGATACACAGACCTCATGAGAGAGGAAGGTACTGCTACGTCAGGTTAGATACACAGACCTCATGAGAGAGGAATGTACTGCTACGTCAGGTTAGATACACAGACCTCATGAGAGAGGAAGGTACTGCTACGTCAGGTTAGATACACAGACCTCATGAGAGAGGAAGGTACTGCTACGTCAGGTTAGATACACAGACCTCATGAGAGAGGAAGGTACTGCTACGTCAGGTTAGATACACAGACCTCATGAGAGAGGAAGGTACTGCTACGTCAGGTTAGATACACACAGACCTCATGAGAGAGGAATGTACTGCTACGTCAGGTTAGATACACACAGACCTCATGAGAGAGGAAGGTACTGCTACGTCAGGTTAGATACACAGACCTCATGAGAGAGGAAGGTACTGCTACGTCAGGTTAGATACACAGACCTCATGAGAGAGGAAGGTACTGCTACGTCAGGTTAGATACACACAGACCTCATGAGAGAGGAAGGTACTGCTACGTCAGGTTAGATACACAGACCTCATGAGAGAGGAAGGTACTGCTACGTCAGGTTAGATACACACAGACCTCATGAGAGAGGAAGGTACTGCTACGTCAGGTTAGATACACACAGACCTCATGAGAGAGGAAGGTACTGCTACGTCAGGTTAGATACACACAGACCTCATGAGAGAGGAAGGTACTGCTACGTCAGGTTAGATACACAGACCTCATGAGAGAGGAAGGTACTGCTACGTCAGGTTAGATAACACAGACCTCATGAGAGAGGAAGGTACTGCTACGTCAGGTTAGATACACAGACCTCATGAGAGAGGAAGGTACTGCTACGTCAGGTTAGATACACACAGACCTCATGAGAGAGGAAGGTACTGCTACGTCAGGTTAGATACACACAGACCTCATGAGAGAGGAAGGTACTGCTACGTCAGGTTAGATAGACACAGACCTCATGAGAGAGGAAGGTACTGCTACGTCAGGTTAGATATACACAGACCTCATGAGAGAGGAAGGTACTGCTACGTCAGGTTAGATACACAGACCTCATGAGAGAGGAAGGTACTGCTACGTCAGGTTAGATACACAGACCTCATGAGAGAGGAAGGTACTGCTACGTCAGGTTAGATACACAGACCTCATGAGAGAGGAAGGTACTGCTACGTCAGGTTAGATACACAGACCTCATGAGAGAGGAAGGTACTGCTATGTCAGGTTAGATACACAGACCTCATGAGAGAGGAAGGTACTGCT
The DNA here is from genome assembly GCA_031479575.1 of Coregonus ussuriensis. Classification (NCBI taxonomy): domain Eukaryota; kingdom Metazoa; phylum Chordata; class Actinopteri; order Salmoniformes; family Salmonidae; genus Coregonus; species Coregonus ussuriensis. The sequence continues at coordinate 1,617,781 of CM062504.1, read as the reverse complement.
ACGTCAGGTTAGATACACAGACCTCATGAGAGAGGAATGTACTGCTACGTCAGGTTAGATACACACAGACCTCATGAGGAGAGGAAGGTACTGCTACGTCAGGTTAGATACACAGACCTCATGAGAGAGGAAGGTACTGCTACGTCAGGTTAGATACACAGACCTCATGAGAGAGGAAGGTACTGCTACGTCAGGTTAGATACACAGACCTCATGAGAGAGGAAGGTACTGCTACGTCAGGTTAGATACACAGACCTCATGAGAGAGGAAGGTACTGCTACGTCAGGTTAGATACACAGACCTAGATACACAGACCTCATGAGAGAGGAAGGTACTGCTACGTCAGGTTAGATACACAGACCTCATGAGAGAGGAAGGTACTGCTACGTCAGGTTAGATACACACAGACCTCATGAGAGAGGAATGTACTGCTACGTCAGGTTAGATACATACAGACCTCATGAGAGAGGAAGGTACTGCTACGTCAGGTTAGATACACAGACCTCATGAGAGAGGAAGGTACTGCTACGTCAGGTTAGATACACAGACCTCATGAGAGAGGAAGGTACTGCTACGTCAGGTTAGATACACACAGACCTCATGAGAGAGGAAGGTACTGCTACGTCAGGTTAGATACACAGACCTCATGAGAGAGGAAGGTACTGCTACGTCAGGTTAGATACACACAGACCTCATGAGAGAGGAAGGTACTGCTACGTCAGGTTAGATACACACAGACCTCATGAGAGAGGAAGGTACTGCTACGTCAGGTTAGATAGACACACAGACCTCATGAGAGAGGAAGGTACTGCTACGTCAGGTTAGATACACACACAGACCTCATGAGAGAGGAAGGTACTGCTACGTCAGGTTAGATACACACAGACCTCATGAGAGAGGAAGGTACTGCTACGTCAGGTTAGATACACACAGACCTCATGAGAGAGGAAGGTACTGCTACGTCAGGTTAGATACACACAGACCTCATGAGAGAGGAAGGTACTGCTACGTCAGGTTAGATACACAGACCTCATGAGAGAGGAAGGTACTGCTACGTCAGGTTAGATACACACAGACCTCATGAGAGAGGAAGGTACTGCTACTGCTACGTCAGGTTAGATACACAGACCTCATGAGAGAGGAAGGTACTGCTACGTCAGGTTAGATACACAGACCTCATGAGAGAGGAAGGTACTGCTACGTCAGGTTAGATACACAGACCTCATGAGAGAGGAAGGTACTGCTACGTCAGGTTAGATACACAGACCTCATGAGAGAGGAATGTACTGCTACGTCAGGTTAGATACACAGACCTCATGAGAGAGGAATGTACTGCTACGTCAGGTTAGATACACACAGACCTCATGAGAGAGGAAGGTACTGCTACGTCAGGTTAGATACACAGACCTCATGAGAGAGGAAGGTACTGCTACGTCAGGTTAGATACACACAGACCTCATGAGAGAGGAAGGTACTGCTACGTCAGGTTAGATACACACAGACCTCATGAGAGAGGAAGGTACTGCTACGTCAGGTTAGATACACACAGACCTCATGAGAGAGGAAGGTACTGCTACGTCAGGTTAGATACACAGACCTCATGAGAGAGGAAGGTACTGCTACGTCAGGTTAGATACACAGACCTCATGAGAGAGGAAGGTACTGCTACGTCAGGTTAGATACACACAGACCTCATGAGAGAGGAAGGTACTGCTACGTCAGGTTAGATACACAGACCTCATGAGAGAGGAAGGTACTGCTACGTCAGGTTAGATACACAGACCTCATGAGAGAGGAAGGTACTGCTACGTCAGGTTAGATACACAGACCTCATGAGAGAGGAAGGTACTGCTACGTCAGGTTAGATACACAGACCTCATGAGAGAGGAAGGTACTGCTACGTCAGGTTAGATACACAGACCTCATGAGAGAGGAAGGTACTGCTACGTCAGGTTAGATACACAGACCTCATGAGAGAGGAAGGTACTGCTACGTCAGGTTAGATACACACAGACCTCATGAGAGAGGAAGGTACTGCTACGTCAGGTTAGATACACAGACCTCATGAGAGAGGAAGGTACTGCTACGTCAGGTTAGATACACAGACCTCATGAGAGAGGAAGGTACTGCTACGTCAGGTTAGATACACACAGACCTCATGAGAGAGGAAGGTACTGCTACGTCAGGTTAGATACACAGACCTCATGAGAGAGGAAGGTACTGCTACGTCAGGTTAGATACACAGACCTCATGAGAGAGGAAGGTACTGCTACGTCAGGTTAGATACACAGACCTCATGAGAGAGGAAGGTACTGCTACGTCAGGTTAGATACACAGACCTCATGAGAGAGGAAGGTACTGCTACGTCAGGTTAGATACACAGACCTCATGAGAGAGGAAGGTACTGCTACGTCAGGTTAGATACACAGACCTCATGAGAGAGGAAGGTACTGCTACGTCAGGTTAGATACACACAGACCTCATGAGAGAGGAAGGTACTGCTACGTCAGGTTAGATACACACAGACCTCATGAGAGAGGAAGGTACTGCTACGTCAGGTTAGATACACAGACCTCATGAGAGAGGAAGGTACTGCTACGTCAGGTTAGATACACACAGACCTCATGAGAGAGGAAGGTACTGCTACGTCAGGTTAGATACACACAGACCTCATGAGAGAGGAAGGTACTGCTACGTCAGGTTAGATACACACAGACCTCATGAGAGAGGAAGGTACTGCTACGTCAGGTTAGATACACACAGACCTCATGAGAGAGGAAGGTACTGCTACGTCAGGTTAGATACACACAGACCTCATGAGAGAGGAAGGTACTGCTACGTCAGGTTAGATACACAGACCTCATGAGAGAGGAAGGTACTGCTACGTCAGGTTAGATACACACAGACCTCATGAGAGAGGAAGGTACTGCTACGTCAGGTTAGATACACAGACCTCATGAGAGAGGAAGGTACTGCTACGTCAGGTTAGATACACAGACCTCATGAGAGAGGAAGGTACTGCTACGTCAGGTTAGATACACAGACCTCATGAGAGAGGAAGGTACTGCTACGTCAGGTTAGATACACACAGACCTCATGAGAGAGGAAGGTACTGCTATGCTACGTCAGGTTAGATACACAGACCTCATGAGAGAGGAAGGTACTGCTACGTCAGGTTAGATACACAGACCTCATGAGAGAGGAAGGTACTGCTACGTCAGGTTAGATACACAGACCTCATGAGAGAGGAAGGTACTGCTACGTCAGGTTAGATACACAGACCTCATGAGAGAGGAATGTACTGCTACGTCAGGTTAGATACACAGACCTCATGAGAGAGGAATGTACTGCTACGTCAGGTTAGATACACACAGACCTCATGAGAGAGGAAGGTACTGCTACGTCAGGTTAGATACACAGACCTCATGAGAGAGGAAGGTACTGCTACGTCAGGTTAGATACACACAGACCTCATGAGAGAGGAAGGTACTGCTACTGCTACGTCAGGTTAGATACACAGACCTCATGAGAGAGGAATGTACTGCTACGTCAGGTTAGATACACAGACCTCATGAGAGAGGAATGTACTGCTACGTCAGGTTAGATACACAGACCTCATGAGAGAGGAAAGTACTGCTACGTCAGGTTAGATACACAGACCTCATGAGAGAGGAAGGTACTGCTACGTCAGGTTAGATACACAGACCTCATGAGAGAGGAAGGTACTGCTACGTCAGGTTAGATACACAGACCTCATGAGAGAGGAAGGTACTGCTACGTCAGGTTAGATACACAGACCTCATGAGAGAGGAATGTACTGCTACGTCAGGTTAGATACACAGACCTCATGAGAGAGGAATGTACTGCTACGTCAGGTTAGATACACAGACCTCATGAGAGAGGAAGGTACTGCTACGTCAGGTTAGATACACAGACCTCATGAGAGAGGAAGGTACTGCTACGTCAGGTTAGATACACAGACCTCATGAGAGAGGAAGGTACTGCTACGTCAGGTTAGATACACACAGACCTCATGAGAGAGGAAGGTACTGCTACGTCAGGTTAGATACACAGACCTCATGAGAGAGGAAGGTACTGCTACGTCAGGTTAGATACACAGACCTCATGAGAGAGGAAGGTACTGCTACGTCAGGTTAGATACACAGACCTCATGAGAGAGGAAGGTACTGCTACGTCAGGTTAGATACACACAGACCTCATGAGAGAGGAAGGTACTGCTACGTCAGGTTAGATACATACAGACCTCATGAGAGAGGAAGGTACTGCTACGTCAGGTTAGATACACACAGACCTCATGAGAGAGGAAGGTACTGCTACGTCAGGTTAGATACACACAGACCTCATGAGAGAGGAAGGTACTGCTACGTCAGGTTAGATACACAGACCTCATGAGAGAGGAAGGTACTGCTACGTCAGGTTAGATACACAGACCTCATGAGAGAGGAATGTACTGCTACGTCAGGTTAGATACACAGACCTCATGAGAGAGGAATGTACTGCTACGTCAGGTTAGATACACAGACCTCATGAGAGAGGAAGGTACTGCTACGTCAGGTTAGATACACAGACCTCATGAGAGAGGAAGGTACTGCTATGTCAGGTTAGATACACAGACCTCATGAGAGAGGAAGGTACTGCTACGTCAGGTTAGATACACAGACCTCATGAGAGAGGAATGTACTGCTACGTCAGGTTAGATACACAGACCTCATGAGAGAGGAAGGTACTGCTATGTCAGGTTAGATACACAGACCTCATGAGAGAGGAATGTACTGCTACGTCAGGTTAGATACACAGACCTCATGAGAGAGGAATGTACTGCTACGTCAGGTTAGATACACAGACCTCATGAGAGAGGAAGGTACTGCTACGTCAGGTTAGATACACACAGACCTCATGAGAGAGGAATGTACTGCTACGTCAGGTTAGATACACAGACCTCATGAGAGAGGAAGGTACTGCTACGTCAGGTTAGATACACACAGACCTCATGAGAGAGGAAGGTACTGCTACGTCAGGTTAGATACACAGACCTCATGAGAGAGGAAGGTACTGCTACGTCAGGTTAGATACACACACAGACCTCATGAGAGAGGAAGGTACTGCTACGTCAGGTTAGATACACACACAGACCTCATGAGAGAGGAAGGTACTGCTACGTCAGGTTAGATACACAGACCTCATGAGAGAGGAAAGTACACAGTGACTAGAGCGATAGAGACTGTTCATGAAAGTCTGCCTTATCTATCCGTCTGTAATTAGCCCACCCAACTACCTCATCCCCATATTGTTATTTATTTTGCTAATTTGCACCGCAGTATCTCTATTTGCACATCATCTCTTGCACATCTATCATTCCAGTGTTAATAATAATTGTAATTATTTTGCACTATGGCCTATTTATTGACTGGCCTACACAGAGCCCTGACCTCAACCCCATCAAACACCTTTGGGATTAATTGGAACGCCGACTGCGAGCCAGGCCTAACCGTCAAACATCAGTGCCCGACCTCCCTAATGCTCGTAGCTGAATTGAAGCAAGTCCCCTCAGCAATGTTCCAACATCTAGTGGAAAGCCTTCCCAGAAGAGTGGAGGCTGTTATAGCAGCAAAGGGGGGACTAACTCCATATGAATGGATGCGATTTTGGAATGAGATGTTCGATGAGCAGGTGTCCACATATAGCCGACCACATCTAAATGAATCCAGGGTGAACACTGTGTGTGTGAGATGCTCTTCACATGAACGAGACGACAGTAGATCGACAGAGTGTTTTAGACTTGGAGGAACATGTATTACCGCTGGAGCTACAGAACATCTGCCCCAGACTCGTTAACGGGGCAGTTACATCGGACAACTACAGTTACAACTAAACCTTTAGGGTCAGAGGTCAGAGGTTATGGTTGTCGACTTACTTCCAGTCTCTAGAGATGAAGTACTGCAGCTCCAGCAGACGGTGTTCCCAGTCAGGGGTTAGGGGTCAGGGTTAGGGGTCAGAGGTTATGGTTGTCGACTTACTTCCAGTCTCTAGAGATGAAGTACTGCAGCTCCAGCAGCCGGTGTTCCCAGTCAGGGGTTAGGGGTCAGGGTTAGGGGTCAGAGGTTATGGTTGTCGACTTACTTCCAGTCTCTAGAGATGAAGTACTG
>CM062504.1:1599114-1606614 GCA_031479575.1 Coregonus ussuriensis | reverse complement strand
TCAGTGGGAAGAGCAAATACAGCCCACATCAGCCACATCTCCACATTCTAGTCAGTGGGAAGAGCAAATACAGCCCACATCAGCCACATCTCCACATTCTAGTCAGTGGGAAGAGCAAATACAGCCCACATCAGCCACATCTCCACATTCTAGTCAGTGGGAAGAGCAAATACAGCCCACATCAGCCACATCTCCACATTCTAGTCAGTGGGAAGAGCAAATACAGCCCACATCAGCCACATCTCCACATTCTAGTCAGTGGGAAGAGCAAATACAGCCCACATCAGCCACATCTCCACATTCTAGTCAGTGGGAAGAGCAAATACAGCCCACATCAGCCACATCTCCACATTCTAGTCAGTGGGAAGAGCAAATACAGCCCACATCAGCCACATCTCCACATTCTAGTCAGTGGGAAGAGCAAATACAGCCCACATCAGCCACATCTCCACATTCTAGTCAGTGGGAAGAGCAAATACAGCCCACATCAGCCACATCTCCACATTCTAGTCAGTGGGAAGAGCAAATACAGCCCACATCAGCCACATCTCCACATTCTAGTCAGTGGGAAGAGCAAATACAGCCCACATCAGCCACATCTCCACATTCTAGTCAGTGGGAAGAGCAAATACAGCCCACATCAGCCACATCTCCACATTCTAGTCAGTGGGAAGAGCAAATACAGCCCACATCAGCCACATCTCCACATTCTAGTCAGTGGGAAGAGCAAATACAGCCCACATCAGCCACATCTCCACATTCTAGTCAGTGGGAAGAGCAAATACAGCCCACATCAGCCACATCTCCACATTCTAGTCAGTGGGAAGAGCAAATACAGCCCACATCAGCCACATCTCCACATTCTAGTCAGTGGGAAGAGCAAATACAGCCCAGATCAGCCACATCTCCACATTCTAGTCAGTGGGAAGAGCAAATACAGCCCACATCAGCCACATCTCCACATTCTAGTCAGTGGGAAGAGCAAATACAGCCCACATCAGCCACATCTCCACATTCTAGTCAGTGGGAAGAGCAAATACAGCCCACATCAGCCACATCTCCACATTCTAGTCAGTGGGAAGAGCAAATACAGCCCACATCAGCCACATCTCCACATTCTAGTCAGTGGGAAGAGCAAATACAGCCCACATCAGCCACATCTCCACATTCTAGTCAGTGGGAAGAGCAAATACAGCCCACATCAGCCACATCTCCACATTCTAGTCAGTGGGAAGAGCAAATACAGCCCACATCAGCCACATCTCCACATTCTAGTCAGTGGGAAGAGCAAATACAGCCCAGATCAGCCACATCAGCCACATCTCCACATTCTAGTCAGTGGGAAGAGCAAATACAGCCCACATCAGCCACATCTCCACATTCTAGTCAGTGGGAAGAGCAAATACAGCCCACATCAGCCACATCTCCACATTCTAGTCAGTGGGAAGAGCAAATACAGCCCACATCAGCCACATCTCCACATTCTAGTCAGTGGGAAGAGCAAATACAGCCCACATCAGCCACATCTCCACATTCTAGTCAGTGGGAAGAGCAAATACAGCCCACATCAGCCACATCTCCACATTCTAGTCAGTGGGAAGAGCAAATACAGCCCACATCAGCCACATCTCCACATTCTAGTCAGTGGGAAGAGCAAATACAGCCCACATCAGCCACATCTCCACATTCTAGTCAGTGGGAAGAGCAAATACAGCCCACATCAGCCACATCTCCACATTCTAGTCAGTGGGAAGAGCAAATACAGCCCACATCAGCCACATCTCCACATTCTAGTCAGTGGGAAGAGCAAATACAGCCCACATCAGCCACATCTCCACATTCTAGTCAGTGGGAAGAGCAAATACAGCCCACATCAGCCACATCTCCACATTCTAGTCAGTGGGAAGAGCAAATACAGCCCACATCAGCCACATCTCCACATTCTAGTCAGTGGGAAGAGCAAATACAGCCCACATCAGCCACATCTCCACATTCTAGTCAGTGGGAAGAGCAAATACAGCCCACATCAGCCACATCTCCACATTCTAGTCAGTGGGAAGAGCAAATACAGCCCACATCAGCCACATCTCCACATTCTAGTCAGTGGGAAGAGCAAATACAGCCCACATCAGCCACATCTCCACATTCTAGTCAGTGGGAAGAGCAAATACAGCCCACATCAGCCACATCTCCACATTCTAGTCAGTGGGAAGAGCAAATACAGCCCACATCAGCCACATCTCCACATTCTAGTCAGTGGGAAGAGCAAATACAGCCCACATCAGCCACATCTCCACATTCTAGTCAGTGGGAAGAGCAAATACAGCCCACATCAGCCACATCTCCACATTCTAGTTAGTGGGAAGAGCAAATACAGCCCACATCAGCCACATCTCCACATTCTAGTCAGTGGGAAGAGCAAATACAGCCCACATCAGCCACATCTCCACATTCTAGTCAGTGTGAAGAGCAAATACAGCCCTGATCAGCCACATCTCCACATTCTAGTCAGTGGGAAGAGCAAATACAGCCCAGATCAGCCACATCAGCCACATCTCCACATTCTAGTCAGTGGGAAGAGCAAATACAGCCCTGATCAGCCACATCTCCACATTCTAGTCAGTGGGAAGAGCAAATACAGCCCAGATCAGCCACATCAGCCACATCTCCACATTCTAGTCAGTGGGAAGAGCAAATACAGCCCACATCAGCCACATCTCCACATTCTAGTCAGTGGGAAGAGCAAATACAGCCCACATCAGCCACATTCTAGTCAGTGGGAAGAGCAAATACAGCCCAGATCAGCCACATCTCCACATTCTAGTCAGTGGGAAGAGCAAATACAGCCCACATCAGCCACATCTCCACATTCTAGTCAGTGGGAAGAGCAAATACAGGCCACATCAGCCACATCTCCACATTCTAGTCAGTGGGAAGAGCAAATACAGCCCACATCAGCCACATCAGCCACATTCTAGTCAGTGGGGAGAGCAAATACAGCCCACATCAGCCCCATCTCCACATTCTAGTCAGTGGGAAGAGCAAATACAGCCCACATCAGCCACATCTCCACATTCTAGTCAGTGGGAAGAGCAAATACAGCCCACATCAGCCACATCTCCACATTCTAGTCAGTGGGAAGAGCAAATACAAATCTGTAACTGTTTTAAAGTCACCATTGGCCTCATGGTGAAATCCCTGAGTGGTTTCCTTCCTCTCCCGCAACTGAGTTAGGAAGGATGCCTGTATCTTTGTAGTGACTGGGTGTATTGATACACCATCCAAAGTGTAATTAATAACTTCACCATGCTCAAAGGGATATTCAATGTCTGCTTTTTTATTTTTACCCATCTACCAATAGGTGCCCTTCTTTGCGGGGCATTGGAAAACCTCCCTGGTCTTTGTGGTTGAATCTATTTTTGAAATTCACTGCTCGACTGAAGGATCTTACAGATAATTGTATGTGTGGGGTACAGAGATGGGGTAGTCATTCAAAACTCATGTTAAACACTATCATTGCACACAGTGTGACTCCATACAACGTATTATGTGATTTTTACTCCTGAACGTATTTAGGCTTGCCATAACAAAGGGGTTGAATACTTATTGACTTGAGACATTTCAGCCCTTCATTTTTAAAAATAAAAATAAAACACCATTCCACTTTGACATTATGGGGTATTGTGTGTAGAACAGTGAGAGAAAATCTCAATTTAATCCATTTTAAATTCAGGCTGTAACACAACAAAATGTGGAAAAAGTCAAGGGGTGTGAATACTTTCTGAAGGCGCTGTATATCACTCCTGTATGTGAACAATTATTCCTGTAAAATGAAAAATTACATTGCACAAGCCCTGTACTTTTAAAATGCCTGTGTTCCTATGGGAATTAGGCATGTTTAGAGCAACACCATTAGGTTAAAGATCTGATTTAGGTCAAATCCCACCCCGACACCTTTATTAGAATTCCACACGAGCCACGAGTGCTGATGTGGGCCCTTTTACTCACCGCGCTCTGGCAGAGTCCATCCACTGTGTTTCCCTTGTCCCCCCGTCCCCACTTCATCAGACAGTGGAGGGTGCGTCCTTTCCTGTGGAGTCCGGAGCAGTGGGTCTCGATCTCCCCTCTACAGTGGAGGACTATTTCTGGACTCAGAGAGAAATCCTCCATCAGCATTCTACGGTACTCCAACATCTCCCCCTGGCAGTCCCCAGACACTGCCCGACCTTGGGAGAGAGAGGGGGGGATAAGGTTAGCCAACATCTCCCCCTGGCAGTCCCCCAGACACTGTCCGACCTTGGGAGAGAGAGGGGGGGATAAGGTTAGCCAACATCTCCCCCTGACAGTCCCCAGACACTGTCCGACCTTGGGAGAGAGAGGGGGGGATAAGGTTAGAGAGGCACACAGTATTCACGTTACAGCCTTATTCTAATTTTTTTTTTTTTTATCTCATCAATGCTCACACAATACCCAATAATGACAAAGCAAAAACAGGTTTTTAGAAAATAGAAAAACAGAAATACCTTATTTACATAAATATTCAGACCCTTTGCTATGAGACTCGAAATTGAGCTCAGGTGCATCCTGTTTCCATTGATCATCCTTGAGATGTTTCTACAACTTGGGAGTCCACCTATGGAAAATTATATTGATTGGACATGATTTGGAAAGGCACACACCTGTCTATATTAGGTCCCACAGTTGACAGTGCATGTCAGAGCAAAAATCAAGCCATGGGGTCGAAGGAATTGTTCGTAGAGCTCCGAGATAGGATTGTGTCGAGGCACAGATCTGGGGAAGGGTACCAAAACATTTCTGCAGCATTGAAGGTCCCCAAGAACACAGTGGCCTCCATCATTCTTAAACGGATGAAGTTTGGAACCACCAAGACTCTTCCTAGAGCTGAGCAAACTGAGCAAACTGAGCAATCGGGGGAGAAGGGCCTTGGTCAGGGAGGTGACCAAGAACCCGATGGTCACTCTGATAGAGCTCCAGAGTTCCTCTGTGGAGATGGGAGAACCTTCCAGAAGGACAACCATCTCTGCAGCACTCCACCAATCAGGCCTTTATGGTAGAGTGGCCAGACGGAAGCCATTCCTCAGTAAAAGGCACATGACAGCCCGCTTGGAGTTTGCCAAAAGGCACCTAAAGACTCTCAGACCATGAGAAACAAGATTCTCTGGTCTGATGAAACCAAGATTGAACTCTTTGGCCTGAATGCCAAGCGTCACGTCTGGAGGAAACCTGACACCATCCCTATGGTGAAGCATGGTGGTGGCAGCATCATGCTGTGGGGATGTTTTTCAGCGGCAGGGACTGGGAAACTAGTCAGGATCGAGGGAAAAGTGAACGGAGCAAAGTACAGAGAGATCCTTGATGAAAACCTTGCTCCAGAGCGCTCAGGACCTCAGACTGGGGCGAAGGTTCACCTTGCAACAGGACAACGACCCTAAGCACACAGCCAAGACAATGCACGAGTGGCTTCGGGACAAGTCTCTGAATGTCCTTGAGTGGCCCAGCCAGAGCCCAGACTTGAACCCGATCTAACATCTCTGGAGAGACCTGAAAATAGCTGTGCAGCGACGTTCCCCATCCAACCTGACAGAGCTTGAGAGGATCTGCAGAGAAGAATGGAAGAAACTCCCCAAATACAGGTGTGCCAAGCTTGTAGTGTCATACCCAAGAAGACTCGAGGCTGCAATCGCTGCCAAAGGTGCTTCAACAAAGTACTGAGTAAAGGGTCTGAATACTTATGTAAATGTGATATCAGTATTTTATTTTTAAAACATTTTCTACAATGTCTAAAAACCTGTTTTTGCTTTGTCATTATGGGCTATTGTGTGTAGATTGATGATGGAAAAAAACAATTTACAGTTTTTTTAGAATAAGGCTGTAACGTTTTTTAAAAATGTGGAAAAGTCAAGGGGTCTGAATACTTCCCGAATGCACCGTATAGGAGGAGTGATAAATGTCATAAATGAATCGGTGAACATGTGATTTTCTTTTCTTTTTTTACTTAAAATGTGTGAATCTGTAATTATTACTTTTTTGAACCATTCAACCATGTTTATTTATAACTAATGTTCCCGTATAAGCTGCTCGCGCAGAAGAAATATCAGCCCGCGCAGAGAAGCACGAGACTGAACTTCACTCAACTCTCTAGTGTTTCCCCCGTTAGTTAACACTATCAACGTTTCCCTTCAGTTTCCCCCTCTAGTTAACACTATCAACGTTTCCCTTCAGTTTCCCCCTCTAGTTAACACTATCAACGTTTCCCTTCAGTTTCCCCCTCTAGTTAACACTATCAACGTTTCCCTTCAGTTTCCCCCGTTAGTTAACACTATCAACGTTTCCCTTCAGTTTCCCCCTCTAGTTAACACTATCAACGTTTCCCTTCAGTTTCCCCCGTTAGTTAACACTATCAACGTTTCCCTTCAGTTTCCCCCTCTAGTTAACACTATCAACGTTTCCCTTCAGTTTCCCCCGTTAGTTAACACTATCAACATTTCCCTTCAGTGTGGAAATTGTGATCGAATCAACTCAATATTAGCCACTTTCCACGCAACAAACCGAAACAAAATGAACCATGCAAGACTTAGTATGTAAAACTAACTATGCAAGAGATTTTGTTGTAGGCTGAACGCATCGGAGTAGGATTCTATTGTATTGACAGGCACGACTCAGGCCCGTACTCGACACAGACCGGTGCCCCATAACCAATCAGAGCTGCAGTAGGCCTATATGCAAATAGACTATTGCCCATATATGGCCCTATACTATTTACTTTGAACTGGACTGTGTTTACAGCTGTGGTCGTGAGTAGATGAGCTTGTTTTGAGATCAAAGCGAGAGCTGCATGTAGCAACATGAGCACATTTAGTTCATATCCTTTGCTAGTTAGTGAGTTATTATCCCAGTTATAGATCATTTGTTCATATCCTTTGCTAGTTAGTGAGTTATTATCCCAATTATAGATAATTTGTAATCAGCAATGGGGGAGTGATTGCTTCCTACAAGAGCCCAATGCCCACGTTTTTCTAGGACATCTTTGAAAAGCGAGTCGGGTAAAATAGCTTTTTTTCTTGTCTTAAAGGGGCAGTGTTGTATCTTGAGACAGGCTTGAATAAGCTAAGTAGCCAATAGGCAGAGGGTAGCATCATTTGTCTGATTCTCTGTAATAATGGTATGGGAATAATAATGCATTTTATTTTGTAAAGTGGTTTCTTGCATCAAACAACACAACAACATTTTCAGTCACCTCCTTGTCTGAAGGACAAGTGGATAAACTGATTAATGTCAAGCCCTGCATGTTTTTATCAAAAGTCTCATGGAATGTAGGTCTAGATTGAACACCACATATTGGCTGCTTCTGTAGGCTGAATGATACAGCAGATATTTCCATGTTAAAATATTATGGGATGCATTTTCTCCATTGTTTTTGATGGTAGGCCACTCTGGTAGGCCTACATTATGATCAAATAGCCACAGTAGCCTACCTGG
>CM062504.1:1594121-1598614 GCA_031479575.1 Coregonus ussuriensis | reverse complement strand
TTTGGAACGCAGCTTTACTGTACTTCTGCAGAAGGATCAAAGAGTGTCTAAGATCAATAGCCAGCATATTCTGCTCTTCAAATAACTGAGGAGAATAAGTCTGCCTCCCAAATGGCGCCCTATTCCCTTAATACAGTATATAGCACTAGTCGACTATATATGCAACAGGGTGACATTTGGGTCTCCCTGAGATCTGAGAGTCAGCAATAGAAAGTGAAAGAATCAAGCATTAGTTTCTGGTGATTGGCGGAATAACTAACGAACTGGATTAGTCTGGCCCAACAACTTTCACAACTGAAAATATCAAATGATTCAAGACATGAATTCAAAAACAAGTTGTGGTGAGGAATACCCAGGAGATGACACGGGATGAATAGTAGAGACAAATTAAACCAAACTGAAATTCTTTAATTAGCTTAAATATGGGAAGCGGCCAAGACTACATCCTGATGTTTCAAGGACCAGCTGACATCATGTCAGTGATTCTCTCGTTAACACGGGTGAGAGTGTTGACGAGGACAAGGCTGGAGATCACTCTGTCATGCTAATTGAGTTAGAATAACAGACTGGAAGCTTTAAAAAGCAGGGTGGTGCTTGAAATCATTGTTCTTCCTCTGTTAACCATGATTATCTGCAATAAATCACGTGCCGTCATCATTGCTTTGCACAAAAAGGGCTTCACAGGCAAGGATATTGCTGCTAGTAAGATTGCACCTAAGTCAACTATTTATCGGATCATCAAGAACTTCAAGGAGAGAGGTTTAATTGTTGTGAAGAAGAAAGTCCAGCAAGCGCCAGGACCGTCTCCTAAAGTTGATTCAGCTGCGGGATCAGGCCACCACCATTGCAGAGCTTGCTCAGGAATGGCAGCAGGCAGGTGTGAGTGCATCTGCATGCACAGTGAGGCAAAGACTTTTGGAGGATGGCCTGGTGTCAAGAAGGGCAGCGAGGAAGCCACTTCTCTCCAGGAAAAACATCAGGGACAGACTGATATTCTGCAAAAGGTACAGGGATTGGACTGCTGAGGACTGGGGTAAAGTCATTTTCTCTGATGAATCCCCTTTCCGATTGTTTGGGGCATCCGGAAAACACCTTGTCCGGAGAAGACAAGGTGAGCGCTACCATCAGTCCTGTGTCATGCCAACAGTAAAGCATCCTGAGACCATTCATGTGTGGGGTTGCTTCTCAGCCAAGGGAGTGGGCTCACTCACAATTTTGCCTAAGAACACAGCCATGAATAAAGAATGGTACCAACACATCCTCCGAGAGCAACTTCTCCCAACCATCCAAGAACAGTTTGGTGACGAACAATGCCTTTTCCAGCATGATGGAGCACCTTGCCATAAGGCAAAAGTGATAACTAAGTGGCTCGGGGAACAAAACATTTTGGGTCCATGGCCAGGAAACTCCCCAGACCTTAATCCCATTGGGAACGTGTGGTCAATTCTCAAGAGGCGGGTGGACAAACAAAAACCCACAAATTCTGACAAACTCCAAGCATTGATTATGCAAGAATGGGCTGCCATCAGTCAGGATGTGGCCCAGAAGTTAATTGACAGCATGCCAGGGCGGATTGCAGAGGTCTTGAAAAAGAAGGGTCAACACAGCAAATATTGACTCTTGCATAAACTTAATGTAATTATCAATAAAAGCCTTTGACACTTATGAAATGCTTGTAATTATACTTCAGTATACCATAGTAACATCTGACAAAAATATCTAAAAACACTGAAGCAGCAAACATTGTGAAGACCAATACTTGTGTCATTCTCAAAACTTTTGACCACGACTGTATAAAATCGAGCACACAGCCATGCTATCTCCATAGACAAGCATTGGCAGTAGAATGGCCTTACTGAAGAGCTCAGTGACTTTCAACGTGGCACCGTCATAGGATGCCACCTTTCCAACAAGTCAGTTTTCTGCCCTGCTAGAGCTGCCCCCGGTCAACTGTAAGTGCTGTAATTGTGAAGTGGAAACGTCTAGGAGCAACAACGGCTCAGCCACAAAGTGGTAGGCCACACAAGCTCACAGAACAGTGTTGAAGCGCCTGTCCTCGGTTGCAATACTGACTACCGAGTTCCAAACTGCCTCTGGAAGCAAAGTCAGCACAACAACTGTTCGTCGGGAGCTTCATGAAATGGGTTTCCATGGCTGAGCAGCCGCACACAAGCCTAAGATCACCATGCGCAATGCCAAGCATCGGCTGGAGCGGTGTAAAGCTCGCAGCCATTGGACTCTGGAGCAGTGGAAATGCATTCTCTGGAGTGATGAATCACGCTTCACCATCTGGCAGTCCGACGGACGAATCTGGGTTTGACGGATGCCAGGAGAACGCTACCTGCCCCAATGCATAGTGCCAACGTTAAAGTTTGGTGGAGGAGGAATAATGGTCTGGGGCTGTTTTTCATGGTTCGGGCCCCTTAGTTCCAGTGAAGGGAAATCTTAACGCTACAGCATACAATGACATTCTAAACAATTCTGTGCTTCCAACTTTGTGGCAGCAGTTTGGGGAAGGCCCTTTCTGTTTCAGCATGACAATGCCCCCGTGCACAAAGTGAGGTCCATACAGAAATGGTTTGTCGAGATCGGTGTGGAAGAACTTCACTGGCTTGCACAGAGCCCTGACCTCAAACCCATTGAAACACATTTGGGATCAATTTGAACACCGACTGCGAACCAGACCTAATCGCCCTACATCAGTGCCCGACCTCACTAATGCTCTTGTGGCTGAATGGAAGCATGTCCCCGCAGCAATGTTCCAATATCTAGTGGAAAGCCTTCCCAGAAGAGTGGAGGCTGTTATAGCAGCAAAGGGGGGACCAACTCCATATTAATGCCAATGATTTTGGAATGAGATGTTCAATGAGCTGGTGTCCACATACTTTTGGTCATGTAGTGTAGCCGAGAGAGAGCGAGAGAGAGAGAGAGAGAGAGAGAGAGAGAGAGAGAGAGAGAGAGAGAGAGAGAGAGAGAGAGAGAGAGAGAGAGAGAGCGAGAGAGAGAGAGAGAGAGACAGAGAGAGAGAGACAGAGAGAGAGAGAGAGAGAGAGACAGAGACAGAGACAGAGACAGAGACAGAGACAGAGACAGAGACAGAGAGAGAGAACTCACAGGTGGTGGGTTTGTTGCAATTGTGTCCGTGTCTGAAGTACTGTGGGTTCTCTATGACAGGTATACGGGTCATTCCTATAACCACAGCGTCGGCCTCGCCGTCGAGGGTACAGGGTGTGATGATGCCATGGTTGACATGATGAAGAGGACTGGCAGAGTCTTCCTCCCCACTGACCACCGCCACCGGCCCTGGAGAGGCAGACAAAGTTCATAAATCAGTCAAATATAAATCCCTTTTACATCAGCAGTTGATAAAGTTAATAAATGAATCAAATATAAATCCCTTTTACATCAGCAGTTGATAAAGTTAATAAATGAATCAAATATAAATCCTTTTTACATCAGTAGTTGTCACAAAGTGCTTTACAGTTATCCAGCCTCAAAACATTTAAATCTCTATAACCACTTAAGCACAATTGGAGCATTTTGATTTAACATAACTATATCTCTATAAGCTAAGCAATGTGTAACTCTTGGCCGTTTCTGAGAAATTTTTGCAATCTGTAAATTTTCTCAGGTCAATCTGGACAGTCTTGAAGTTTGTTCCATCTTCTAATTCATCAGTACACCGTCATTTCCTATCTCTGATCAATCCCCCAAAATATGTTAGTTTTTTCTCCAGCCAGGCGGTAAAGGAACCAGTCTCCATATCATCAGTGAATCACAGCCAGGCGGTAAAGGAACCAGTCTCCATATCATCAGTGAATCACAGCCAGGCGGTAAAGGAGCCAGTCTCCATATCATCAGTGAATCACAGCCAGGCGGTAAAGGAACCAGTCTCCATATCATCAGTGAATCACAGCCAGGCGGTAAAGGAACCAGTCTCCATATCATCAGTGAATCACAGCCAGTCACAATCAGAGGCTGTGAATGGCCTGGTCCAATACCCAGTCAGAATCAGAGGCTGTGGATGGCCTGGTCCAATACCCAGTCAGAATCAGAGGCTGTAGACGGCCTGGTCCAATACCCAGTCACAATCAGAGGCTGCAGATGGTCTGGTCCAATACCCAGTCTCAATCAGAGGCTGTAGACGGCCTGGTCCAATACCCAGTCACAATCAGAGGCTGCAGATGGTCTGGTCCAATACCCAGTCTCAATCAGAGGCTGAGGATGGCCTGGTCCAATACCCAGTCACAATCAGAGGCTGTGGATGGCCTGGTCCAATACCCAGTCACAATCAGAGGCTGTGGATGGCCTGGTCCAATACCCAGTCACAATCAGAGGCTGTAGATGGCCTGGTCCAATACCCAGTCAGAATCAGAGGTTGTGGATGGCCTGGTCCAATACCCAGTCACAATCAGAGGCTGTGGATGGCCTGGTCCAATACCCAGTCACAATCAGAGGTTTTCACAGCGCAAACTGTAGCCGTTTAAAAGGAG
>CM062504.1:1581621-1591621 GCA_031479575.1 Coregonus ussuriensis | reverse complement strand
TTCAACAAATCAATTCCTCACACTTTGGAGGTCAATCTCATGTATTACCCAGTAACAACAGAGATATAACAGGAGAGTGCATGGCGTATCCCAAACGGACCCTATTCCTTATATAGTGCACTACATGATCAGAGCACTATAGGCCCTGGTTAAAAGTCCTGTTCTATGAAGAGAACAGGGAAGTCATCTGGAAAGCATGTGTTGATGCAGTGTGCTGATCTTTGATTAGGGCTGTCATCTGGAAAGCATGTGTTGATGCAGTGTGCTGATCGTTGATTAGGGCTGTCATCTGGAAAGCATGTGTTGATGCAGTGTGCTGATCTTTGATTAATTAAAAGTACAACATGATTATGGATGTGGAATCATCTTGCATGTCCAAGGAGGCTCAACGTCATAAAACCATGACATCAAAACCACATAGAACCAATTTGAAACTTGATACACCTCATCTCCGTCCCCCTACACAGTACAGTTCACACTTACACAAGGATATTGTTTCCCAATAATCTCTCCCTTCTCCCGAAGTGTGTACTTGTTCACTTCCCTTCATGGATTTGAAAGGAAATGACTGATATGGAAACTCCCTCTAGCCCATACCTCCTACTGTACTGTTCCCTCCATACACCTACCTCCTACTGTACTGTTCCCTCCATACACCTACCTCCTACTGTACTGTTCCCTCCATACACCTACCTCCTACTGTACTGTTCCCTCCATACACCTACCTCCTACTGTACTGTTCCCTCCATACACCTACCTCCTACTGTACTGTTCCCTCCATACACCTACCTCCTACTGTACTGTTCCCTCCATACACCTACCTCCTACTGTACTGTTCCCTCCATACACCTACCTCCTACTGTACTGTTCCCTCCATACACCTACCTCCTACTGTACTGTTCCCTCCATTCACCTACCTCCTACTGTACTGTTCCCTCCATACACCTACCTCCTACTGTACTGTTCCCTCCATACACCTACCTCCTACTGTACTGTTCCCTCCATACACCTACCTCCTACTGTACTGTTCCCTCCATACACCTACCTCCTACTGTACTGTTCCCTCCATACACCTACCTCCTACTGTACTGTTCCCTCCATACACCTACCTCCTACTGTACTGTTCCCTCCATACACCTACATCCTACTGTACTGTTCCCTCCATACACCTACCTCCTACTGTACTGTTCCCTCCATACACCTACCTCCTACTGTACTGTTCCCTCCATACACCTACCTCCTACTGCACTGTTCCCTCCATACACCTACCTCCTACTGTACTGTTCCCTCCATACACCTACCCCCTACTGTACTGTTCCCTCCATACACCTACCTCCTACTGTACTGTTCCCTCCATACACCTACCTCCTACTGTACTGTTCCCTCCATACACCTACCCCCTACTGTACTGTTCCCTCCATACACCTACCCCCTACTGTACTGTTCCCTCCATACACCTACCCCCTACTGTACTGTTCCCTCCATACACCTACCTCCTACTGTACTGTTCCCTCCATACACCTACCTCCTACTGTACTGTTCATTGTTCCCTCCACATAGTGATCAGGCTGGTTCCCCCAGGCTAGGTTATGCCCCTCACATTATATGTGATCACCAAATGGCGTGGTGAGAAGCTGTCTCCGCACCACGTGCTCTCACCACTGGTGTCCCCCAGGGCTCAGTTCTAGGCCCTCTCCTATTCTCGCTATACACCAAGTCACTTGGCTCTGTCATATCCTCACATGGCCTCTCCTATCATTGCTACGCAGACGACACACAACTAATCTTCTCCTTTCCCCCTTCTGATAACCAGGTGGTGAATCGCATCTCTGCATGTCTGGCAGACATATCATTATGGATGACGGATCACCACCTCAAGCTGAACCTTGGCAAGACGGAGCTGCTCTTCCTCCCGGGGAAGGACTGCCCGTTCCATGATCTCGCCATCACGGTTGACAACTCCGTTGTGTCCTCCTCCCAGAGTGCGAAGAGCCTTGGCGTGACCCTGGACAACACCCTGTCGTTCTCCGCTAACATCAAGGCGGTGACCCGATCCTGTAGGTTCATGCTCTACAACATTTGGAGAGTACGACCCTGCCTTACACAGGAAGCGGCACAGGTCCTAATCCAGGCACTTGTCATCTCCCATCTGGATTACTGCAACTCGCTGTTGGCTGGGCTCCCTGCCTGTGCCATTAAACCCCTACAACTAATCCAGAATGCCGCAGCCCGTCTGGTGTTCAACCTTCCCAAGTTCTCTCACGTCACCCCGCTCCTCCGCACACTACACTGGCTTCCAGTTGAAGATCGCATCTGCTACAAGACCATGGTGCTTGCCTACGGAGCTGTGAGGGGAACGGCACCTCCGTACCTTCAGGCTCTGATCAGTCCCTACACCCAAACGAGGGCATTGCGTTCATCCACCTCTGGCCTGCTGGCTCCCCTACCTCTGCTGAAGCACAGTTCCCGCTCAGCCCAGTCAAAACTGTTCGCTGCTCTGGCACCCCAATGGTGGAACAAGCTCCCTCACGACGCCAGGACAGCGGAGTCACTCACCACCTTCCGGAGACACTTGAAACCCCACCTCTTTAAGGAATACCTGGGATAGGATAAAGTAATCCTTCTACCCACCCCTTACCCCACCCCCCCCCCCCCCCCCCAAAAAAAAAAATATATATATATAATTGTAAAGTGGTATCCCACTGGCTATAAGGTGAATGCACCAATTTGTAAGTCGCTCTGGATAAGAGCGTCTGCTAAATGACGTAAATGTAAAATGTAAATGTAATGATCACAGCGATCAGGCTGGTTCTACCAGGCTAGGTTATATCCTGGACATTATATGGTAACACAGTGATCAGGCTG
Organism: Coregonus ussuriensis; assembly: GCA_031479575.1. Taxonomy (NCBI): domain Eukaryota; kingdom Metazoa; phylum Chordata; class Actinopteri; order Salmoniformes; family Salmonidae; genus Coregonus; species Coregonus ussuriensis. The sequence goes on along the minus strand of CM062504.1, from coordinate 1,588,756 downwards.
GTTCCACTAGGTTATATCCTGGACATTATATGGGAACACAGTGATGAGGCTGGTTACACTAGGTTATATCCTGGACATTATATGGGAACACAGTGATCAGGCTGGTTCCACCAGGCTAGGTTATGCTCTGGACATAAAATGTTGTTAGTTCTACATGTACCGGGTTACTACATTTGAAAGTTATCACAACACTTAATTTAGAATATCTACACAAATTCAGCAATTGCATTATTCACTGTATACCTGCCTTAGCATAGGCTGTGGTTAAGCTCTGTCACTCTTCTCCCAGTGGGTTCTACGCCCCAGGTACATGTGGGTTCAATGCCCCAGGTACATGTGGGTTCTACGCCCCAGGTACATGTGGGTTCAATGCCCCAGGTACATGTGGGTTCAATGCCCCAGGTACATGTGGGTTCAATGCCCCAGGTACATGTGGGTTCAATGCCCCAGGTACATGTGGGTTCAATGCCCCAGGTACATGTGGGTTCAATGCCCCAGGTACATGTGGGTTCTACGCCCCAGGTACATGTGGGTTCAATGCCCCAGGTACATGTGGGTTCAATGCCCCAGGTACATGTGGGTTCAATGCCCCAGGTACATTTGGGTTCTATTCCCCAGGTACATGTGGGTTCTATTCCCCAGGTACATGTGGGTTCAATGCCCCAGGTACATGTGGGTTCAATGCCCCAGGTACATGTGGGTTCAATGCCCCAGGTACATGTGGGTTCAATGCCCAAAACGCAGGTCAGTGTTTTTCTTCATGAATCTTGTTCTAGAGGGAGCTCTGCAGAGTGGTCAATAACTGGCACAGCTACAAAGTTATCAAAAACTGATTTTAAACCTTAACCTTAACCCTAACCGTACTGCTAACCCTAATGCCTAACCCTAACCTTAAATTAAGACCAAAAAGCACATTTTTGTTTTCATGAATAAATCCTATCTCCCGGAAAAGAAACATTAATAAGTTACCATGCACACAGAGCTTTACTGTAATGTACTGCACATCGTGCTCTCTCTGTCTCTCTCTCTCTCTCTCCTCTCTCTCTCTCTCTCTCTCTCTCTCTCTCTCTCTCTCTCTCTCTCTCTCTCTCTCTCTCTCTCTCTCTCCTCTCTCTCTCTCTCTCTCTCTCTCCTCTCTCTCTCTCTCTCTCTCTCTCTCTCTCTCCCTCTCTCTCTCTCTCTCTCTCTCTCTCTCTCTCTCCCTCTCTCTCTCCTCTCTCTCTCTCTCTCTCTCTCCTCTCTCTCTCTCTCTCTCTCTCTCTCTCTCTCTCTCTCTCTCTCTCTCTCTCTCTCTCTCTCTCTCTCTCTCTCTCTCTCTCTCTCTCTCTCTCTCTCTCTCTCTCTCTCTCTCTCTCTCTCTCTCTCTCTCTCTCTCTCTCTCTCTCTCTCTCTCTCTCTCTCTCTCTCTCTCTCTCTCTCTCTCTCTCTCTCTCTCTCTCTCTCTCTCTCTCTCTCTCTCTCTCTCTCTCTCTCTCTCTCTCTCTCTCTCTCTCTCTCTCTCTCTCCCACTGTCTTTTAGGTGCCCTAAAAAGGCTTCTAAACAGCTTCAACCCCCAGGCCATAAGACTCCTGAACATCTGGTGGATCTTTTTTATGATCAAATGAGTTGAACCAAGGGTTTCCATTCAGGTGAGTGAAGTTCCACCACCTCAGGTTGAGAGAGAGCAAAGACAGACAGTCAGTCTGTACAGTCTGGGACAACAGCTTTCTCTCCTCCTCCTCCTCCTCCTCCTCATTTCTCTCCTCCTCCTCCTCCTCCACCTCCTCCTACTTTCTCTCCTCCTCCTCCTCCTCCTCCTCCTCCTCCTCATTTCTCTCCTCCTCCACCTCCTCCTCCTCCTCCTTCTTTCTCTACTCCTCCTCCTCCTCCTCCTTTCTCTCCTCCTCCTCCTCCTCCTCCTCCTCCTCCTCCTCATTTCTCTCCTCCTCCTCCTCCTCCACCTCCTCCTCCTCCTTTTTCTCCTCCTCCTCCTCCTCCTCCTCCTTTCTCTCCTCCTCCTCCTCCTCCTCCTCCTCCTCCACCTCCTCCTCCTCCTCCTCCTCCTCCTCCTTTCTCTCCTCCTCCTCCTCCTCCTCCTCCTCCTCCTTTCTCTCCTCCTCCTCCTCCTCCTCCTCCTCCTCCACCTCCACCTCCTCCTGATCCTCCTCCTCCTCCTTTCTCTCCTCCTCCTCCTCCACCTCCTCCTCCTCCTTTCTCTCCTCCACGTCCTCCTCTACCTCCTCCTCCTCCTTTCTCTCCTCCACCTCCTCCTCCTCCGCCTCCTCCTCCTCCTCCTCCTCTCATTAGTAAACAGATGGTCTATAATGTCTATAATTTTTTTCTGATCACATTAGCATCCAGAGTTAACTGGCACAATTTGCACAATGAGCTTCCTTGAGTTAGTAAATTACTTTTTTCACTAATTGTCAGTAATTATCAAAGCGAACAAGTGGAATCATCCTCTCCCAGTGGAGGAGAAACACAAAATGGGGCGGGGGGGTGTCACTGGGGGAGGGAGAGGGAGGGAGAGGCTGTGGGAGGCAGGGGGGTGAGAAGGCAAGGAGCGGAAAGGGATAGCAGAGTATACAGGACCAGTCAGAAACAAACAAACCAATCAATGTTTAGTAGAATGAACATATACAGGACCAGAAACACTACCAATCAATGTTTAGTAGAATGAACATATACAGGACCAGAAACACTACCAATCAATGTATAGTAGAATGAACATATACAGGACCAGTCAGAAACACTACCAATCAATGTGGGGCTGAATCCTTTTCACTGTTATTATTTGAATACAGATATAGTTAATAATGAGATATAGTAAATAATGCTGTATTCAGGACTAAAGACTGTGTGTAGAGATTATTGCTGACAGCCTTTCTGTTTCTGATATGCAATACATTCTACTGGGAGTTCTTAGTCTTCAAATACTGGCATTAAACAAGTGCCTATATGGTACACAATTGTAGAAAGTTTGTAAAAAAAAAAGTTAGTGGAAAACTTTGAGGAAAATATCAAATTCAACTGGATTATTGGGTAGGAAGTCAGTTGTTTGTCACGATGGGCTAAATCCCTAAAAGTCTTACTGGGTGTAAACTGTTGGGGGGGTTCTAAGCTGACATATGGAATTGTTTTAAGAAGTTCATACCAAAGATCATTTAGCTATTTGATTTTGAATGTTAGGACCCCTTTAGGTGTGCCCAAAAAATATTTAAAAAAATATTTGATAAAATAATGGAAAAAAAAGACGGTCAAAAAATGTATCATAAGGAATAAGGTTGTCACTCCCACTCATCCCCCGCACCGGCGCTCGACATCCCCGGTTTACTAAACACCGGTCCTGGCAACCCATCATTACGCACACCTGGCGACCCTTATTACACACACCTGGCAACCCATCATTACGCACACCTGGCAACCCTTATTACGCACACCTGCCAACCCTTATTACGCACACCTGGCAACCCTTACTAGGCACACCTGGCAACCCTTATTACGCACATCTGGCAACCCTTATTACGCACACCTGGCAACCCTTATTAGGCACACCTGGCAACCCTTATTACACACACCTGGCAACCCATCATTACGCACACCTGGCAACCCTTATTACGCACACCTGGCAACCCTTATTAGGCACACCTGCCAACCCTTATTACACACACCTGGCAACCCTTATTACGCACACCTGGCAGCCCTTATTTACACACCTGGCAACCCTTATTACGCACACCTGGCAACCCTTATCAGGCACACCTGGCAACCCATCATTACGCACACCTGGCAACCCTTATTAGGCACACCTGGACTTCATCACTACCCTGATTACTTCCCCTTTATCTAGTACTCCCTAGCATCACTCTTCAGGCAGTATTGGTTCTGTGTTCATGTCCAGACACGGCTCCTGTTTCTGTATTGCGGTATGTTCTTTATTATTAAACTCACCAACTGCACCTGCTTCCTGACTCCCACTGTCATTGTTACAAAGGTTTAGAAGTGTAGGTCCTGTATCTAGGAGACATAAGAAGGCTCAGGAAATATTTCAACATTTTTGGACGTATTTAACCCCTTATTTTTGTTGGCACAAAGCTACATCCATACTTCCAACACCATCATGTTGGTGAGAGCCTCCCCTTTCTACAGTGGGGTCAAACGGTTCAGACGGTCGTAGAGCAAAACGGAGAACACCATCATGTTGGTGAGAGTCTCCCCTTTCTACAGTGGGGTCAAACGGTTCAGACGCTACAGACAGAAGTTGACACATCAGCGTTGCCGACTTCAGACGAGTCCCATGACACTTGCGGAGGTCGTAGAGGAAAACCGGAGAACACCATATTGGTCTGTAGGACAAACCGTTAGGATGCTACAGACGTTTTTTCGTGAGAAGACCGATTTTCGGGACGTCTACTGGTCTGACAATCTGCGCTGTAAATCAGTCACTTTCCACCGCAGATATGGAAGGGTGACATAGGGGGAGGTGGTGTATTGAGAGACAGCCCATGTAGAAAAGGTAACTATCTTAAACGGACAAATTTTGATGGGGATGTTGTTATTATGTTACTTAGATTGACCCACCGGTGCGTCAATAGACTCTAGGGGGGATATTATCAAAAGATTAAACTGTTTTGCTCCAAATGTCAAGTTGTGGAGAGCAAACCATGAGAGAGAGGGAGGCAGAAGGAAACGGGAAATGCAGAGACCAAAGCTTTGGTTAAAAATGTCAAACGTGATCGTACAGTGATTATTTTGTCCAAACACACTGGACATCATAGAACCAGACGCATGCTTTGTACTTTCACAATAGGTCAAAGGTCAATATCATCTCCAACAAAACATTAATCATTTATCAGAAGAAGAAGCATTTCCCTCTAGTTGTTTTTCGCGGCCAAAAGGGAAATTGGATTTTGCCCTCGTCCACAATGACTGCTATGATCTGATAGTGTCTCCAGCGCATAATCGTTATCTGGGCCCTGCAACATTTGTCCAAAACATATTGCTAAATATGGAAAAGGGTTTACAGACCGCCTTTCTTCTGAAGGCACTGCGGCGGCGCTGGAAACCAGAGAGACACTAAATAAATCTACCAGACGCCAGACTGTCATGTGACGTGAACACTGCCTGTTACAGAAGAGGTTGAGGAGACTCTTCAATCAGAGACCATGATGCGTACCGAATGGCACCCTATTCCCTACACAGACCCTATGGGCCCCGGTCTAAAGTAGTGCACTATATAGGGAATAGGGTACCATTCTCTGGTCTAAAGTAGTGCACTATATAGGGAATATGGTGTCATTCTCTGGTCTAAAGTAGTGCACTATACAGGGAATAGGGTGCCATTCTCTGGTCTAAAGTAGTGCACTATACAGGGAATAGGGTGCCATTCTCTGGTCTAAAGTAGTGCACTATATAGGGAATAGGGTGCCATTCTCTGGTCTAAAGTAGTGCACTATATAGGGAATAGGGTGCCATTCTCTGGTCTAAAGTAGTGCACTATATAGGGAATAGGGTGCCATTCTCTGGTCTAAAGTAGTACACCATATAGGGAATAGGGTGCCATTCTCTGGTCTAAAGTAGTGCACTATATAGGGAATAGGGTGCCATTCTCTGGTCTAAAGTAGTGCACTATATAGGGAATAGGGTACCATTTGGGACACCGTCCATAGATATTCCCATCCTGTAGGTGTCTATAAATCAACTGACATAAACAAAGCCCAGGATTAACATGAACACCGAACACATCATAGGATACAAAGCAACGTGAACTAGGACTCCCGTGCAGCACATTCCTATACAGAACACACTCACCAACACCGCCATCAGAACACACTCACCAACACCGCCATCAGAACACACTCACCAACACCGCCATCAGAACACACTCACCAACACCACCATCAGAACACACTCACCAACACCGCCATCAGAACACACTCACCAACACCGCCATCAGAACACACTCACCAACACCGCCATCAGAACACACTCACCAACACCGCCATCAGAACACACTCACCAACACCACCATCAGAACACACTCACCAACACCACCATCAGAACACACTCACCAACACCACCATCAGAACACACTCACCAACACCACCATCAGAACACACTCACCAACACCACCATCAGAACACACTCACCAACACCGCCATCAGAACACACTCACCAACACCACCATCAGAACACACTCACCAACACCGCCATCAGAACACACTCACCAACACCACCATCAGAACACACTCACCAACACCACCATCAGAACACACTCACCAACACCACCATCAGAACACACTCACCAACACCACCATCAGAACACACTCACCAACACCACCATCAGAACACACTCACCAACACCACCATCAGAACACACTCACCAACACCACCATCAGAACACACTCACTAACACCACCATCAGAACACACTCACCAACACCACCATCAGAACACACTCACCAACACCACCATCAGAACACACTCACCAACACCGCCATCAGAACACACTCACCAACACCGCCATCAGAACACACTCACCAACACCACCATCAGAACACACTCACCAACACCGCCATCAGAACACACTCACCAACACCACCATCAGAACACACTCACCAACACCACCATCAGAACACACTCACCAACACCACCATCAGAACACACTCACCAACACCACCATCAGAACACACTCACCAACACCACCATCAGAACACACTCACCAACACCACCATCAGAACACACTCACCAACACCACCATCAGAACACACTCACCAACACCACCATCAGAACACACTCACCAACACCACCATCAGAACACACTCACCAACACCACCATCAGAACACACTCACCAACACCACCATCAGAACACACTCACCAACACCACCATCAGAACACACTCACCAACACCACCATCAGAACACACTCACCAACACCACCATCAGAACACACTCACCAACACCACCATCAGAACACACTCACCAACACCGCCATCAGAACACACTCACCAACACCGCCATCAGAACACACTCACCAACACCGCCATCAGAACACACTCACCAACACCACCATCAGAACACACTCACCAACACCACCATCAGAACACACTCACCAACACCGCCATCAGAACACACTCACCAACACCACCATCAGAAC
>CM062504.1:1504121-1576621 GCA_031479575.1 Coregonus ussuriensis | reverse complement strand
ACTATACCCCCTGCTACACCTCCCCATTCCATACACTATACCCCCTGCTACACCTCCCCATTCCATACACTATACCCCCTGCTACACCTCCCCATTCCATACACTATACCCCCTGCTACACCTCCCCATTCCATACACTATACCCCCTGCTACAACCTCCCATTCCATACACTATACCCCCCTGCTACACCTCCCCATTCCATACACTATACCCCCTGCTACACCTCCCCATTCCATACACTATACCCCCTGCTACACCTCCCCATTCCATACACTATACCCCCTGCTACACTCCCATTCCATACACTATACCCCCTGCTACACCTCCCCATTCCATACACTATACCCCCTGCTACACCTCCCCATTCCATACACTATACCCCCTGCTACACCTCCCCATTCCATACACTATACCCCCTGCTACACCTCCCCATTCCCCCTGCTACACCTCCCCATTCCATACACTATACCCCCTGCTACACCTCCCCATTCCATACACTATACCCCCCTGCTACACCTCCCCATTCCCCCTGCTACACCTCCCCATTCCATACACTATACCCCCTGCTACACCTCCCCATTCCATACACTATACCCCCTGCTACACCTCCCCATTCCCCCTGCTACACCTCCCCATTCCATACACTATACCCCCTGCTACACCTCCCCATTCCCCCTGCTACACCTCCCCATTCCATACACTATACCCCCTGCTACACCTCCCCATTCCATACACTATACCCCCTGCTACACCTCCCCATTCCATACACTATACCCCCTGCTACACCTCCCCATTCCCCCTGCTACACCTCCCCATTCCATACACTATACCCCCTGCTACACCTCCCCATTCCCCCTGCTACACCTCCCCATTCCATACACTATACCCCCTGCTACACCTCCCCATTCCCCCTGCTACACCTCCCCATTCCATACACTATACCCCCTGCTACACCTCCCCATTCCATACACTATACCCCCTGCTACACCTCCCCATTCCCCCTGCTACACCTCCCCATTCCATACACTATACCCCCTGTTACACCTCCCCATTCCATACACTATACCCCCTGCTACACCTCCCCATTCCCCCTGCTACACCTCCCCATTCCCCCTGCTACACCTCCCCATTCCATACACTATACCCCCTGCTACACCTCCCCATTCCCCCTGCTACACCTCCCCATTCCATACACTATACCCCCTGTTACACCTCCCCATTCCATACACTATACCCCCTGCTACACCTCCCCATTCCATACACTATACCCCCTGCTACACCTCCCCATTCCCCCTGCTACACCTCCCCATTCCATACACTATACCCCCTGCTACACCTCCCCATTCCCCCTGCTACACCTCCCCATTCCATACACTATACCCCCTGCTACACCTCCCCATTCCCCTTCTACACCTCCCCATTCCATACACTATACCCCCTGCTACACCTCCCCATTCCATACACTATATCCCCTGCTACACCTCCCCATTCCATACACTATACCCCCTGCTACACCTCCCCATTCCATACACTATACCCCCTGCTACACCTCCCACATTCCCCCTGCTACACCTCCCCATTCCATACACTATACCCCCTGCTACACCCTCCCCATTCCATACACTATACCCCCTGCTACACCTCCCCATTCCCCCTGCTACACCTCCCCATTCCATACACTATACCCCCTGCTACACCTCCCCATTCCATACACTATACCCCCTGCTACACCTCCCCATTCCATACACTATACCCCCTGCTACACCTCCCCATTCCATACACTATACCCCCCTGCTACACCTCCCCATTCCCCCTGCTACACCTCCCCATTCCATACACTATACCCCCTGCTACACCTCCCCATTCCATACACTATACCCCCTGCTACACCTCCCCATTCCATACACTATACCCCCTGCTACACCTCCCCATTCCATACACTATACCCCCTGCTACACCTCCCCATTCCATACACTATACCCCCTGCTACACCTCCCCATTCCATACACTATACCCCCTGCTACACCTCCCCATTCCATACACTATACCCCCTGCTACACCTCCCCATTCCCCCTGCTACACCTCCCCATTCCATACACTATACCCCCTGCTACACCTCCCCATTCCATACACTATACCCCCTGCTACACCTCCCCATTCCATACACTATACCCCCTGCTACACCTCCCCATTCCATACACTATGCCCCCTGCTACACCTCCCCATTCCATACACTATACCCCCCTGCTACACCTCCCCATTCCATACACTATACCCCCTGCTACACCTCCCCATTCCATACACTATACCCCCTGCTACACCCCCCCCATTCCATACACTATACCCCTGCTACACCTCCCCTGCTACCCTCCCCATTCCATACACTATACCCCCTGCTACACCTCCCCATTCCATACACTATACCCTCTGCTACACCTCCCCATTCCATACACTATACCCCCTGCTACACCTCCCCATTCCATACACTATACCCCTGCTACACCTCCCCATTCCCCTGCTACACCTCCCCATTCCATACACTATACCCCCTGCTACACCTCCCCATTCCATACACTATACCCCCTGCTACACCTCCCCATTCCATACACTATACCCCCTGCTACACCTCCCCATTCCATACACTATACCCCCTGGCTACACCTCCCCCATTCCATACACTATACCCCCTGCTACACCTCCCCATTCCATACACTATACCCCCTGCTACACCTCCCCATTCCATACACTATACCCCCTGCTACACCTCCCCATTCCCTCCCAATGCTACACCTCCCCATTCCATACACTATACCCCCTACTACACCTCCCCATTCCATACACTATACCCCCTGCTACACCTCCCCATTCCATACACTATACCCCCTGCTACACCTCCCCATTCCATACACTATACCCCCTGCTACACCTCCCCATTCCATACACTATACCCCCTGCTACACCTCCCCATTCCATACACTATACCCCCTGCTACACCTCCCCATTCCATACACTATACCCCCTGCTACACCTCCCCATTCCATACACTATACCCCCTGCTACACCTCCCCATTCCATACACTATACCCCCTGCTACACCTCCCCATTCCATACACTATACCCCCTGCTACACCTCCCCATTCCATACACTATACCCCCTGCTACACCTCCCCATTCCCCCTGCTACACCTCCCCATTCCATACACTATACCCCCTGCTACACCTCCCCATTCCATACACTATACCCCCTGCTACCCCTCCCCATTCCATACACTATACCCCCTGCTACACCTCCCCATTCCATACACTATACCCCCTGCTACACCTCCCCATTCCATACACTATACCCCCTGCTACACCTCCCCATTCCCCCTGCTACACCTCCCCATTCCATACACTATACCCCCTGCTACACCTCCCCATTCCATACACTATACCCCCTGCTACACCTCCCCATTCCCCCTGCTACACCTCCCCATTCCATACACTATACCCCCTGCTACACCTCCCCATTCCATACACTATACTCCCTGCTACACCTCCCCATTCCATACACTATACCCCCTGCTACACCTCCCCATTCCATACACTATACCCCCTGCTACACCTCCCCATTCCCCCTGCTACACCTCCCCATTCCATACACTATACCCCCTGCTACACCTCCCCATTCCATACACTATACCCCCTGCTACACCTCCCCATTCCATACACTATTCCCCTGCTATGCTTCTTCTGTTCTATTTCCAGCAGTGATATCAGATGAAAGTGAGGATCCAGAGGAATACTTCCTGCATCTTTAAAGTAGTATAAATAAGTAAGGAGGAGTCCAGTAGTTAGTTTTTATACCAGGTAGAGGACGGGGCGTTTAGGAGCTTGTTTCTTAAAAACGGTGCAACGTCTAAATGCTTTTAGGGCTTCACTTAGAATGGGACAAGGAGACAACTTTATTTCTGAAAACTGCTCTCTTTTCTTTTAGGAGTTAGGTTTCCCACATCCCTATGAGGACAAAGGCTTTTTTAAGTTTAGGGGTTAGGATTAAGGTTACAATTAGGGTTAGGGTTAGGGTTAGGGTTAGGGTTAGGGGTTAGGGGTTAGGGTTAGGATTAGGGTTAGAATTAGGGTTAGGGTTAGGGTTAGAATCAGGGTTAGGGTAAGGGGTTAGGTTTACGGTTAGGGAAATAGGATTTTGAATGGTAATTCATTTTAGGTCCCCACGACGATACAAGAACATAACGTGTGTGTGTGTGTGTGTGTGTGTGTGTGTGTGTGTGTGTGTGTGCGTGCGTGTGTGTACAATCAACCACATCTACACCCCCACCCCCACCAATTAACACCCCCCCAAGTCAACCATGCCCACACCCCATTTAGGCCCCCTCAGATCAGACCTATGTGGCTAGAAATTCAAAAGGAAATGATCTCAATAGAGAAAAACGTCAACAGAAAAAGGAACATAACATTTGACATACCAATTAGGATCTGGCTAAAAATACTGGAATCAGTTATAGAACCCATTGCCCTTTATGGTTGTGAGGTCTGGGGTCCGCTCACCAACCAAGAATTCACAGTATGATACAACAACCAAATTGAGACTCTGCATGCAGAATTCTGCAAAAATATCCTCAGTGTACAACGGAAAACACCAAATAATGCATGCAGAGCAGAATTAGGCCAATACCCACTAATTATCAAAATCCAGAAAAGAGCCGTTAAATTCTATAACATTTACATTTACGTCATTTAGCAGACGCTCTTATCCAGAGCGACTTACAAATAGTGCACTACTGCTGACCAGAGCTCTGCAGTGCCTTGCTGACCAGAGCTCTGCAGTGCCTTGCTGACCAGAGCTCTGCAGTGCCTTGCTGACCAGAGCTCTGCACTGCCTTGCTGACCAGAGCTCTGCACTGCCTTGCTGACCAGAGCTCTGCACTGCCTTGCTGACCAGAGGTGTTACAAAGTGGGATTAAAATTTATGTAATTGTCATTTTTAGTCAACAATCTATAGAAAATACTCTGTAATGTCAAAGTGGACGAAAGAATATACATAGTTGCTACATTAAGTATTCAGCCTCTTTGTTTAGGCAAGCCTAAAGTAGTTCAGGAGTAAAATGTGGCTTAACAAATTCCATAATAAGTTACATGGACTCACTCTGTGTTAAATAACAAGGGTTGACATGATCTGTTTTATGACCCCCCATACATACAACATCTATAAGGTCCCTTCGTCAAGTATTGAATTTCAAGCACAGATTCAACTGCAAAGACCAGGGAAGCGTCCAATACAATATACTGAATTACAGAAGACATGAAGAAGAACAGACACATAGAGGTCTCTGACCATCACTCTGAACCGACCCAGGGGGACCAGAACATCTCCTTTCAGAGAGTTGTTCCACAATAAAACTAAAAACAGTTTACCAAGGGGCCTCCAGTGATATCCAAGCCTGTGACCGGGTTTGGGGGCCTCCAGTGATATCCAAGCCTGTGACCGGGTTGGGTCATTTGGAACTCTAAATTGAATTAATGATGAAAGATGCATAGGACGTTTCTGCATGAGTCCTTTGGAGATAAACACAAGAATCTGCTGCTCCCCCCTTACATACAAAGAGGCTCAACCCACTTTTTGATACAAAACACAATGGTGAGTTCTAGAACCATCACCAGTAATAAACCTATAGGGACTGTCATGCCAAATAGTGTCCCCTGGCCAAATAGTGTCCCCTGGCCAAATAGTGTCCCCTGTCCCCTGTCCCCTGGCCAAATAGTGTCCCCTGGCCAAATAGTGTCCCCTGGCCAAATAGTGTCCCCTGGCCAAATAGTGTCCCCTGGCCAAATAGTGTCCCCCTCTGCGTCACAATGGGATTCGATAAACTATTAGCGTCCGTTGCTATATCAACGGTGTGATGACCTAATGATTAGAATACTGGAGATCATTACAGCCTGAATTACGCTGTTTTCATCATCACTGTGTAAACAAGGCTGATATCCGCCACAATTTCGCTGTTTAAACTAGTTTTGTTTAGCTAATAAAATGAAAATATTAATTCGAACTACTTTTGGGTACCTTGTTAACATTAAACAACGTGAAATCCATGTCTTAAACATTGCTACGTTTCGGAAATGGCAAAGAAAACGTGTAATCTGCTTGACAACACATTAAAGTTACTTACCTTTACAGATCACCAAGTCAGCTAACTTTCACTCCATTCATATGCAAATCCATTTGATTCATACACTGGTTTATCTGGCTGTCATGTTTTTATTTTAACCTGCCCTTCCCTTATCTACAATGAAATAATTTAATTTCAATAGTCCTCTACTATGATTAATTTTCTTTCTATCTCGCATAGCTCACCTTGTGGTTGAATATATCCGTATCTATTGCAGGGCCTAGGATACAACAACAAATCATGTGGAACAAAGAAATACCATCAAAGGATTCCTTACAACTTACAATAATGAACGTCTTGTGAAACAGCTGTGAAAACCAACCTGGCAATATAAAAAAAATTGTAATACATAAAACTTTTGATAGTTTTTGGTACAGTTGTGTCAATTTATTTTCACAGATTTGTTTTACACTCACATGGCAATCACAGACTAAAATACTGAATTCTGGTGTGTGGAATATAGAGGAGGTGATTGCTGTGTGGAATATAGAGGAGGTGGTTGCTGTGTGGAATATAGAGGAGGTACAGGGGTGCCTTACACAGGAAGCGGCGCAGGTCCTGGTCCAGGCACTTGTCATCTCCCGTCTGGACTACTGCAACTCGCTGTTGGCTGGGCTCCCTGCCTGTGCCATTAAACCCCTACAACTCATCCAGAATGCCGCAGCCCGTCTGGTGTTCAACCTTCCCAAGTTCTCTCACGTCACCCCCCTCCTCCGCACACTCCACTGGCTTCCAATTGAAGCTCGCATCCGCTACAAGACCATGGTGCTTGCCTTTGGAGCAGTGAGGGGAACGGCACCCCTGTACCTTCAGGCTCTGATCAGTCCCTACACCCAAACGAGGACATTGCGTTCATCCACCTCTGGCCTGCTGGCTCCCCTTCCTCTGCGGAAGCACAGCTCCCGCTCAGCCCAGTCAAAACTGTTCGCTGCTCTGGCACCCCAATGGTGGAACAAGCTCCCTCACGACGCCAGGACAGCGGAGTCACTCACCACCTTCCGGAGACATTTGAAACCCCACCTCTTTAAGGAATACCTGGGATAGGCTAAAGTATTCCTTCTAACCCCCCCCCCCCCCCCCCCCAAATTGTAAAGTGGTTATCCCACTGGCTATAGGGTGAACGCACCAATTTGTGAGTCGCTCTGGCTAAGAGCGTCTGCTAAATGACGTTAATGTGCCCTTGAGCAAGGCACTTAACCCTAATTGCTCCTGTAAGTCGCTCTGGTTAAGAGCGTCTGCTAAATGACTAAAATGTAAATGTAAAATGTGGTTGCTGTGTGGAATATAGAGGAGGTGGGTGCTGTGTGGAATATAGAGGAGGTGGGTGCTGTGTGGAATATAGAGGAGGTGATTGCTGTGTGGAATATAGAGGAGGTGATTGCTGTGTGGAATATAGAGGAGGTGATTGCTGTGTGGAATATAGAGGAGGTGGTTGCTGTGTGGAATATAGAGGAGGTGGGTGCTGTGTGGAATATAGAGGAGGTGGTTGCTGTGTGGAATATAGAGGAGGTGGGTGCTGTGTGGAATATAGAGGAGGTGGTTGCTGTGTGGAATATAGAGGAGGTGGGTGCTGTGTGGAATATAGAGGAGGTGGTTGCTGTGTGGAATATAGAGGAGGTGGGTGCTGTGTGGAATATAGAGGAGGTGGTTGCTGTGTGGAATATAGAGGAGGTGGTTGCTGTGTGGAATATAGAGGAGGTGGTTGCTGTGTGGAATATAGAGGAGGTGGTTGCTGTGTGGAATATAGAGGAGGTGGTTGCTGTGTGGAATATAGAGGAGGTGATTGCTGTGTGGAATATAGAGGAGGTGGTTGCTGTGTGGAATATAGAGGAGGTGGTTGCTGTGTGGAATATAGAGGAGGTGGGTGCTGTGTGGAATATAGAGGAGGTGGTTGCTGTGTGGAATATAGAGGAGGTGGTTGCTGTGTGGAATATAGAGGAGGTGGGTGCTGTGTGGAATATAGAGGAGGTGGTTGCTGTGTGGTGGGAGATTCTGCCTGCCACTTGTTCTCAACAGGCAGCCGGTCTCAGAAGGGGAACTCGAAGAGGGAGACTGCTGCTCTCTTTGTTCTGAGTGTTTTTGCAGTGCTAGTGTTTTTAGTTCATCCGTGTATCTCACATATTATGAGCCCAGTATGAGAGAGCAAGAACACTTTCTTATCAGATAATGACAACAACAGTAGCTGTAGATGATGTAATGAAACGTTGGAGGGTGGTTGGTAACGGAGGACATCAGGTGGATCCACGTCTGGGTGTTGGGCCGAACCCCTAGGTCCTGGAGAACAGGAGCAGAGCTAAAGGGAGCAGGTCTGGGTGTTGGGCCGAACCCCTAGGTCCTGGAGAACAGGAGCAGAGCTAAAGGGAGCAGGTCTGGGTGTTGGGCCGAACCCCTAGGTCCTGGAGAACAGGAGCAGAGCTAAAGGGAGCAGGTCTGGGTGTTGGGCCGAACCCCTAGGTCCTGGAGAACAGGAGCAGAGCTAAAGGGAGCAGGTCTGGGTGTTGGGCAGAACCCCTAGGTCCTGGAGAACAGGAGCAGAGCTAAAGGGAGCAGGTCTGGGTGTTGGGCCGAACCCCTAGGTCCTGGAGAACAGGAGCAGAGTTAAAGGGAGCAGGGGAGGAGACAGACGGAAACAAGCAAACACAGGTTACACTTTACTGAGGGAAAATGTGATGGATTAGTGCAGTGTTATGTACTTTTCAACACTTTTGGAAGGCATAGCCTACCTCAAGCTGGTCCCCCTCCGACTCAGAGCGCAGAGAATCAGACTGATCCGAACTCACTGGTTCTGGTGGATGGGGGCTCGGACAGTCCATGGTCCTAAAGTCATTTGGTGTAGAATGGCGCCGGAGGAGATGGCTGCCGTTTTACGGGCTCCTAACCAATTGTGCCAATTGTGTTTTTTCGCTTTATATGTAACTTATTGTGTACATAATGTTTCTGCCACCGTCTCTTACGACCAAAAAGAACTTCTGGACAGCGATTACTCATCTCGTACTGGATGAAGATTTTTTCTTTAACGAGTCGGACGCGAAGGATTTACTTCAGACACCTGACAAGGCCCAAATCCCCGTCATTCGTAGGAGAAGGAGACGGAGATATCGGGGACGTAGGTCGGGGTGCTTCGTAAGGATCCGATGGCAAGTGGGTAATCTGCCTCTACCATCAGTCCTATTAGCCAACGTACAATCATTGGATAACAAAATAGACAAACTACGATCACGAATATCCTACTAATAGAACATTAAAAACTGTAATATCTTGTTTCACCGAGTCGTGGCTGAACGACGACATGGATAACATACAGCTAGCGGGCTATACGCTGCATCGTCAAGATAGAACAGCGGCCTCCGATAAGACAAGGGATGGCGGTCTGTATATATTTGTAAACAACAGCTGGTGCACAACATCTAATATTAAGTCTCGAGGTTTTGCTCGCCTGAGGTACAGTACCTCATGATAAGCTGTAGACCACACTATCTACCAAGAGAGTTTTCATCTATATTCTTCGTAGCTGTCTATTTACCACCACAAACCGATGCTGGCACTAAGACCGCACTCAATGAACTGTATACGGACATAAGCAAACAGGAAAACGCTCATCCAGAGGCGGCGCTCCTAGTGGTCGGGGACTTTAATGCAGGGAAACTTAAATCTGTTTTACCTCATTTCTATGTTAGTATGTTAAATGTGCAACCAGAGGAAAATAAAACTCTAGACCACCTTTACTCCACACACAGAGACGCGTAGAAAGCTCTCCCTCGCCCTCCATTTGGCAAATCTGACCATAACTCTATCCTCCTGATTCCTGCTTACAAGCAAAAAATAAAACAGGAAGCACCAGTGACTCGGTAAAGAAGTGGTCAGATGACGCAGATGCTAAGCTACAGGACTGTTTTGCTAGCACAGACTGGAACATGTTCCGGGATTCTTCAGACAGCATTGAGGAGTACACCACATCAGTCACTGACTTCATCAATAAGTGCATCGATGATGTCGTCCCCCACAGTGACCGTACGTACATACCCCAACCAGAAGCCATGGATTACAGGCAACATCCGCACTGAGCTAAAGGGTAGAGCTGCCGCTTTCAAGGAGCGGGACTCTAAACCGGAAGCTTATAAGAAATCCCGCTATGCCCTCCGACGAACCATCAAACCGGCAAAGAGTCAATACAGGACTATGATTGATTTAATCCTAACACACCGGCTCCGATGCTCGTCGGATGTGGCAGGGCTTGCAAACTATTACAGAGATTGGTCGCCGTCAGACACCAGCTGTTGCCATTCCTGGATTTCATGAAGGGTCCGATGAGGTCCACCCCAAACATTTAAAGTGTTAGAGAGAAGATGACTTTATTCTTACCCGTATCTGTGTCATACAGTATGCAGATTTACATATTTATAAGCATACTGACACACACACACATTCTATAATGTTGAACTATACTGTGGTCAAATAAAGCAACCATTACAACACAACTTATCAGGGCAAGATTTGAATTGGGACACTTACCGATCATGTGCCACCGTGAAACAACTTTGATGGGCTTCAACTCCGGCGCCACAGTCTTCACCCTCTCAAACCTCTGGCAGGCTAGACGGGTACTGACCTATAAGCACAAAGTGACAAATCGAAACATTGTGTGCTCTCTGATATGACATTCATTAAAATCATAATAATTGTATATATAATAGAATGTGATTGATAAACTAAAGGTTATTTCACTTTCCCAGCTGTCCACCTCCTTGACAATTCCCCTGTCAGAAGAAGCGTAGGTTGATTTTGGCAATCATGCGCTTCACTCCGAAATGGCCAGCATGCATCTCCGTCAGCACGGTCTCCTTCTCCTCCTTAGTAATAATCCCGCTCCTGTGTGGCTGGCCATCCTTCCCCCGTAGGTACATGTGATTGCCTGACAAGTTGGAAGAGAAGAGTTGTTGAAATACTCAAGTCTAAGTACATTTGCACTGCTTTCTTTCTCTCTCTCCATCTCTCTCTCTCTCTGTCTGTCTTCCACTCTCTTCCCATCTCTCTCTCCCTCTCTCACTTTCATCCTTTCTTTCTCACTTTCTTCCTCAATTTCTCACAATTATGGAATTACCATAATTGCTTACACCTATCCATTTGATTGATCAGGTTTAACTTATAGCTAGACACCTCAATATGAAAGACATATAACTATATCAGTGGAGGCTGCTGAGGGGAGGACGGCTCATAATAATGGCTGGAATGGAGTCAATGGAACGGTAGTTATCAACCACATGGAAACCACGTGTTTCATACCATTCCATGTACTCCATTCCAGACATTATCATGAGCCATCCTCCCCTCAGCAGCCTCCACTGAACTATATGTATAGCTAGCAACTAGCTAGATGGAAAATGGTTATTGAACAATTGTTGTACATAGCTAAATCCATCCAGTTATCTGATAGAAGTTAACTGCTTAACGTTACCCTGAATTGTGAATTGATCTTGTCGAGATCAGTGGTGTCTTCACAGAACTTCACCTGGTTGGGTAGATAAAATAACATCTCCTCGAGGGATGCCATTGAAGACTTCACCTGGTTGGGTAGATAAAATAACATCTCCTCGAGGGATGCCATTGAAGTGCAAGTGTCGTAGTAAATATATACATTTACATTTTAGTCATTTAGCAGACGCTCTTATCCAGAGCGACTTACAGTTAGTGAATACATTTTTTTTTTTTTTTTTTTTTATACTGGCCCCCCATGGGAAACGAACCCACAACCCTGGCGTTGCAAACGCCATGCTCTATCAACTGAGCTACATCCCTGCCGGCCATTCCCTCCCCTACCCTGGACGACGCTGGGCCAATTGTGCGCCGCCCATGAGTCTCCCGGTCGCGGCCGGCTGCGACAGAGCCTGGATTCGAACCAGGATCTCTAGTAGCACAGTTAGCACTGCGATGCAGTGCCTTAGACCACTGCGCCACTCAGGAGCAATAATGTTATAGCTTGGTCTGACTAAAATCTTGTGCATGACCCATCTTGTGTTGGGCCTTTGTATTTAATACAATGCACAAAGACTTCTATCTTGTCGGCCTTATCAGCAGGTGGCTATGGACAACACCCACGCCATAGGTCTCTCAGTTCTCCCAACTCACGAGATCTTGCTCTGAGGACATACACACACACACCCCCACACACACACACACATACACACACACAGACACACACACACATCATCATTGTTAAACATACACACACATACACACACACACACACACACACACACACATACACACACACACACACACACACACATACACACACGCACACACACACACACATCATCATTGTTAAACATACACACACACATACACACACACACACACACACACACACATACACACACACACACACACATACACACACGCACACACACACACACACATCATCATTGTTAAGCACACACACACACAAAAACCCCCTTCTCTTAGGCTGAACATCTGAAGACAGAGAACCCGACTCAGAGCCAATGCAATGGAGGTGACCTCGACCAACTCATCAGGACCAATCAGAAGATCAGAACTACTAGAATCAACCTACTTTATTTTATTGTATAAAATGTCAGCACACAATGTTTAGGCTCTCGCTCTCAGATATCTCCCTACGAGATTGACGAACGGGTCCGTGCACGCGATTTACAGATATCTTTACCTCTGAATAAACTGCCTTATATTATACAATTATCCACCTTGTCCGAAAGTCTCTACTTGGTCTCCGTTCTCCAGTAAACTTGTGATCATCAACACAAGCTACACACAAACACAAAGCTACAATAACAGTTACAGTAGCTAGCTAGCTAACGTTAGCTAAATACAACTGTCTGGCTACCGTAGCTGGCTAGCTAACGTTAGCTAAATACAACTGTCTGGCTACCTAGCTAGCTAGCTAACGTTAGCTAAATACAACTGTCTGGCTACCTAGCTAGCTAGCTAACGTTAGCTAAATACAACTGTCTGGCTACCTAGCTAGCTAGCTAACGTTAGCTAAATACAACTGTCTGGCTACCGTAGCTGGCTAGCTGACTAGACAGGGTGGAGTAAATAAGTACAGTAGCTAGCAACGTCAATCTAAAAACAGCTTCAATAATTTCTTCCTGTTTAACAATATTTACTTAAATAAAGACAAAATATATGGTAAAGAAAGAGTGTTGTCTTTTCCAGTCTTTTCGGTCCTCTGAAGGGAACCAGAACTGCCCGCATCCTCCTTCCTTCGCGACGGCTACGAGGTAAAATAGAGCCAAGCAACCAGCATAGCAACGGACGCTTTGGTTCATTACCTAGCAACAGAAGTTAGAACTCATCGAATCCCATTGTGACGCAAAGGGGGACACTGTTGTGATGCAGAGGGGGACACTGTTGTGACACAGAGGGGGACACTGTTGTGACGCAGAGGGGGACACTGTTGTGACACAGAGGGGGACGCTGTTGTGATGCAGAGGGGGACACTGTTGTGATGCAGAGGGGGACACTGTTGTGAAGCAGAGGGGGACACTGTTGTGAAGCAGAGGGGGACACTGTTGTGATGCAGAGGGGGACACTGTTGTGATGCAGAGGGGGACACTGTTGTGATGCAGAGGGGGACGCTGTTGTGACGCAGAGGGGGACACTGTTGTGATGCAGAGGGGGACGCTGTTGTGACGCAGAGGGGGACGCTGTTGTGACGCAGAGGGGGACACTGTTGTGACGCAGAGGGGGACGCTGTTGTGACGCAGAGGGGGACACTGTTGTGACGCAGAGGGGGACACTGTTGTGACGCAGAGGGGGACGCTGTTGTGACGCAGAGGGGGACACTGTTGTGATGCAGAGGGGGACACTGTTGTGAAGCAGAGGGGGACACTGTTGTGACGCAGAGGGGGACGCTGTGTGGCATAACAGGCCCATTAGAAAACAGCATTAGTGGTTTAAGTGTAGATGCTGCTGCATGCATATAGATCATATCCCCAGAATCTAAAATAGACATAAAAGTGGCCTGGATAATTGTCTTCCTATTAACAAAAAGTCAGACATGTTTTGTTTCTGTAAAAGAAACCAACCTTGAACTTCAACTTCTTCACCAGCTCAGTGACATGTTTTTTAAAATGACAGTTTGTCATTATTTGTAGGAAGGAACTTGCTCAATTTGTATACCTTTCAAACTGGTCATTACAATTTAATTTAAATCTGGGTTATGGGACCTAGAAAAAAACATGCATGTTGTTTTGTTTGCATTTAGCACTAACTTTTTATCCATTAGTGACCTCTGCAGTGCTTGAAAATCAGACTTCAAATGTGAAAAGGCTTGGCCAACCGATGGAGCAACACTGGATCATCTGCATACAAATGAATATATATATATGTATATTACAGCATTACCAATGTTATTTATATAGATTATAAACAGTAGTGGGCAGAGTATCAAACCTTGGGGCACCCCTTTCTGTAAAATGTACCCCAGCTACTTTGATGGCGTTAGTTCTGTCATTGAGATACTTATGAAACCATCGGCAAGCATCAGTCCCCAACCCTAACGAGAACAGCTTATCCAGCAGAATAACATGGTCTACAGTAGCAAAAGCTTTTTACAAATCTACAAACACGACAGCAGAAGTCTTTCTATCATCTAAGGCATTTACAATATCATTTACAAGCATGGTAGTCGTAGTGACGCTATGTTTAGGTCTGAATCCAGATTGATTAACGTTAAGAATATCATTTACAGATAGAAAATAACGTTTGTTGACCAATGATTCTAGTATTTTCGCAAAGACAAGGGAGCCTGGAAATGGGTCGATAATTATCAGAACTTGAAGAATTTTGAAAAGAACAATGGGCAAATATTGTACAATCCAGGTGTGGAAAGCTCTTAGAGACTTCCCCAGGAAGACTCACAGCTGCAATCACTGACAAAGGTGATCTAACATGTACTGACTCCAGGAGATGAATACTTATCCAATGACTATATTATAGTTATTTCATTTTATAATAATCTTTACTAAACATTACAGAGTATTTTTGTGTAGATTGTTGACTACAAAAAATGCATGATTCTGCATCCTGGTAGTTAAGGTTGAATAGTGAGGTTAAAGCTACTGAGTTATGATGTTCTGAATAAATCCCACCTCCTGGAATAGAAACATTAATAAGTTAGCATGAACACAGAGCTTTACTGTAATGTACTGCACATCGTGCTCTCTCTGTCCCTCTGTCCCTCTGTCCCTCTGTCCCTCTGTCCCTCTGTCTCTCTGTCTCTCTCTCTCTCTCTCTCTCTCTCTCTCTCTCTCTCTCTCTCTCTCTCTCTCTCCCTCAACCTCTCCCTCGCTCTCGCTCTCTCTCTCTCTCTCTCTCTCTCTCTCTCTCCCTCAACCTCAACCTCTCCCTCGCTCTCGCTCTCTCCCTCTCTCTCTCTCTCTCTCTCTCTCTCTCTCTCTCTCTCTCTCTCTCCCTCTCTCTCTCCCTCTCCCTCAACCTCTCCCTCGCTCTCGCTCTCTCCCTCTCTCCCTCTCTCTCTCTCTCTCTCTCTCTCTCTCTCTCTCTCTCTCTCTCTCTCTCTCTCTCTCCAGCAGCAACAATCCTCTTTGAGAGATCTCTATCCACATTCGTCTCTCTCTCTCTCTCTCTCTCTCTCTCTCTCTCTCTCCTCTCTCTCTCTCTCTCTCTCTCTCTCTCTCCAGCAGCAACAATCCTCTTTAAGAGATCTCTATCCACATTCGTCTCTCTCTCTCTAGCTACAGTATCAACAATTCTCTTTTAAGAGATCTCTATCCACATTCGTCTCTCTTTGTACAGCTAAGCTGTTGGCTCAATGTGATATCAATAATTATTCCAACCCCTTTGGATCAAAGAAAACACAGAATGAAAATAGTTTAAACATGAAGAATGCTTCATTCTTTAATATTTCCTTCTGGTTCTCCTGATAGTAGTGGGGAGGGAGGGAGGGAGGGAGGGAGGGAGGGAGAGGGAGAGAGAGAGAGAGAGAGAGACTGATAGTGTGCAGGAAATCAGCTGGTTGCTGTGAAGGAAGCAGTCATTACCTGGATAAAGCATATTGGATGTTTTCCTTACTAAATCAACCCAAGCCCTTTGGCTGACTTTCATCACCCACTATTCCTGGGTATTCAATAAAAGCCAGATGTTTTCCTTTAGGAGCCTGGGAGTGGGATTAAAACCAGCAGCATGGCCTGTCCTATAGAATACACTTCATTTACTCTCCGTTCTGGCACCACTGCTGTCAGCCAGTCAGCCAGTCAGACAGCAAGCCAGGTAGTCAGGTAGTCAGGCCCCAGTCAGCCAGTCAGACAGCAAGCCAGGTAGTCAGGTAGTCAGTCCCCAGCCAGTCAGCCAGTCAGACAGCAAGCCAGGTAGTCAGGTAGTCAGTCCCCAGCCAGTCAGCCAGTCAGACAGCAAGCCAGGTAGTCAGGTAGTCAGTCCCCAGCCAGCCAGTCAGACAGCAAGCCAGGTAGTCAGGTAGTCAGTCCCCAGCCAGTCAGCCAGTCAGACAGCAAGCCAGGTAGTCAGGTAGTCAGTCCCCAGCCAGTCAGCCAGTCAGACAGCAAGCCAGGTAGTCAGGTAGTCAGTCCCCAGCCAGTCAGCCAGTCAGACAGCAAGCCAGGTAGTCAGGTAGTCAGTCCCCAGCCAGTCAGAGAGTCAGACAGCAAGCCAGGTAGTCAGGTAGTCAGTCCCCAGCCAGTCAGACAGTCAGACAGCAAGCCAGGTAGTCAGTCCCCAGCCAGTTAGACAGTCAGACAGCAAGCCAGGTAGTCAGGTAGTCAGTCCCCAGCCAGTTAGACAGTCAGTCAGCAAGCCAGGTAGTCAGGCCCCAGTCAGCCAGTCAGCAAGCCAGGCCTCAGTCAGACAGTCAGACAGTAAGCCAGGTAGTCAGACCCCAGTCAGACAGCCAGTCAGCCAGCCAGCCAGGCCCCTGTCAGCCAGTCAGCCAGCCAGTCACACCCCAGCCAATCAGCCAGCCAGCCAGCCAGGCCCCTGTCAGCCAGTCAGCCAGCCAGTCACACCCCAGTCAGCCAGTCAGCCAGCCAGGCCCCTGTCAGTCAGCCAGCCAGCCAGTCACACCCCAGTCAGCCAGCCAGGCCCCTGTCAGCCAGTCAGCCAGCCAGTCACACCCCAGTCAGCCAGCCAGCCAGCCAGTCACACCCCAGTCAGCCAGCCAGTCAGCCAGCCAGGCCCCTGTCAGCCAGCCAGCCAGCCAGGCCCCTGTCAGTCAGCCAGCCAGCCAGTCACACCCCAGTCAGCCAGCCAGGCCCCTGTCAGCCAGTCAGCCAGCCAGTCACACCCCAGTCAGCCAGCCAGCCAGCCAGTCAGCCAGCCAGGCCCCTGTCAGCCAGCCAGCCAGCCAGGCCCCTGTCAGTCAGCCAGCCAGCCAGTCACACCCCAGTCAGCCAGCCAGCTGGCCAGTCTGTGTCTGCATCCTTAATGACACCCTATTCCCTAGTGCACTACTTTTGACCAAAGCCCTATGTAATGCACTATAGTAGGGTGCCATTTTGCATGCGGCAGAGCCAAACACTTATCCTGGATCAGAGGCCCCCAGCTGCTGTGTTCACACCCATAACTCAGAACACAATACTGGGCCAGGTCCTGCTGTGAGAATCAATACTGGGCCAGATCCTGCCACTGCACTGTAGATAAGCAGGTCTTGGATCTCTCCCAGAATCAACACCACACACACACCCACCACACACCCACCCACCACACACACACCCACCACCCACCCACCACACACCCACCAAACACACACCACACACCCACCCACCACCCACCCACCCACCACACCCACCACACACCCACCCACCACACAAGTATAATACAGATTAATACAGCCCAGGATACGATAGATAGCTCAGTACAATACAGATGAATACAGCCCAGGATACGATAGATAGCTCAGTACAATACAGATGAATACAGCCCAGGATACGATAGATAGCTCAGTACAATACAGATGAATACAGCCCAGGATACGATAGATAGCTGTCACGGTTTCGGCCGAGGCTGCTCCTTCTCCTTGTTCGGGCAGGCTTCGGCGGTCGTCGTCTCCGGAGTACTAGCTGCCACCGTTCTATGTTTCTATGTTTGATTGGTTTTGTCTGTTTTGCTACACCTGTTCCTTATTAGTGTTCATTATGCGTCCTATTTAGTTCTCTTGAGTTTGGTCAGGTGTTGTGTGTAATTGTTCTTTGTCACGTTGTGTGCTAGTTCGTTTATTCTGTTCTCTCTGTATTTTGTGTTTTGAGAGAGTTCCGCACTTTGTGCGCCTTAGCATACTTTACTGTTGTGCGTATAGTTCGCCTGTAGCCTGTTGCCGTGTGTGGCTCGTTTTTGGACTTTACTAAAGACGCTGTTCGAAACCTCTGTGTGTCCTGCGCCTGATTCTACACAACCTCTACACTCAACCCTGACATAATTACACATCTCGTTATGGAATCAGCAGGAGCAACCGCACCCAGTGAAATCATCGAGGAGCGTCTCCGTGGACAGGAGGACAGGATTAATCAAATCGGACACGCTCTGGATAGAGTTATGAACACCCTCCATCGATAGGAGACCAGCGGGGTATCCACGCCCCCACCTACCACACCATCACCATCGGTCAGTCCGCCTGTCCAACTTCCGGAACCCAGTGGGATTCGGCTCTCGCTCCCGAGGGCGTACGACGGCACCGCTGCCGGGTGTCAAGGGTTCCTGCTGCAAGTTGAACTCTACCTCGCCACCGTACACCCGGCGCCCTCGGGACACGAGAGCGTTTCCGCCCTCATCTCCTGTCTCACCGGCAAGGCGCTGGAGTGGGCCAACGCCGAATGGAGGAGAATAGACGCCGCTACTATCACCTATGCGGAGTTCTCCCGCCGCTTCCGTGCAGTGTTTGACCATCCACCAGAGGGGAAGGCGGCGGGGGAGCGTCTATTCTACCTCCGGCAGGGGATGAGGAGCGCTCAGGAGTTTGCACTGGAGTTCCGGACTCTAGCGGCAGATGCAGGGTGGAATGAGCGGGCCCTCATAGACCACTTCCGCTGCAGCCTCCGGGAGGACGTCCAGAGAGAGTTGGCGTGCAGGGATACCACGTTGTCGTTTGACCAACTGGTCGACATGGCCATTCGGCTGGACACCCTGCTCGCCACTCGCGGGCGTCCCGGGTGGGGGTCGCCCATTCCACCCTCCAGCACCTCCGAGCCGAGTCCTATGGAGCTCGGAGGTGCTGGCGCTAGAGAACGGAGGAGAAGGAGCCCGAGGGGGGCCGTCCCCTGCACCAACTGTGGCCGTGGAGGGCACACCGCGGCTAGGTGCTGGGGAGGGTCTCCTGGTGGAAGAGAAGGCAGGCCACACATTGGGGAGTCCTCCCAGGTGAGTAGGCGCCCCACTTACCCAGAGCTTTCTGTCGTACACATAACTATACCTGTTTGTTTTCCACAGGTTGCACCTCGTTCCCAGCATAAGGCGCTAGTAGATTCAGGCGCAGCTGGGAATTTTGTAGATCGTAAATTCTGTGTAGAGTTAGGGATCCCTCTCCTTCCGGTAAATAATCCTTTCCCGGTACATGCCCTAGATAGCCGTCCGTTAGGATCCGGGTTGATTAGGGAGGTCACAGTGCCACTTAGGATGGAGACGCAGGGGGGTCATGAGGAGACGATTCAGCTCTATCTGATCGACTCTCCTGCGTATCCGGTGGTACTGGGGCTTCCCTGGTTGATTACCCATGATCCTACTGTTTCGTGGCGAGAGAGGGCTCTTAAGGGGTGGTCTGCCCAGTGTGAGGGGCTATGTCTGGGTGTTTCCGTAGGGGCGACCTCGGTGGAGAGTCCGAACCAAATGCCTGCACTGCACATTCCCCCCGAGTATGAGGATTTGGCACTCGTGTTTAGCAAGACGAGAGCGGCGCGGTTGCCGCCTCATAGACAGGGGGATTGTGCGATAGACCTCCAGGCAGGAGCTGCGCTCCCGCGGAGCCATGTGTATCCTTTGTCACAAGAGGAGAAGAGGGCGATGGAGACATACATTGCCGAGTCTCTGAGACAGGGATACATACGGCCCTCCACTTCGCCCGCGTCCTCGAGCTTCTTTTTTGTGAAGAAGAAGGATGGAGGTTTGCGCCCGTGTATTGATTACCGCGGTCTCAATCAGATTACTGTAAAATATAGTTATCCACTCCCTCTGATTGCGACTATGATGGAGTCATTACACGGGGCACGGTTCTTCACAAAATTGGACCTCAGGAGCGCATATAACTTGGTGCGCATTAGAGAGGGCGATGAATGGAAGACAGCATTTAGTACTACCTCCGGTCATTACGAGTATCTCGTCATGCCATACGGGTTAATGAATGCTCCATCAGTCTTCCAATCCTTTGTAGATGAGATTTTCCGGGACATGCAGGGGCAGGGAGTAGTCGTGTACATAGACGATATTCTGGTGTACAGTTCTACCCGAGCCGAGCATGTAGCCCTGGTGCGCCGAGTGTTGAGGAGGTTTGATGGAGCATGACTTGTATGTCAAGGCAGAGAAATGTCTGTTTTTCCAGGAGTCTGTTTCCTTTTTGGGTTATCAGTTGTCTGCGTCAGGGGTGAAGATGGAGGTTGACCGTGTGTCAGCCGTGCGTAATTGGCAAACCCCAACCACGGTTAAAGAGGTGCAGCAGTTCTTGGGTTTTGCGAATTACTACCGGAGGTTTATCTGGGGTTTTGGACAGGTGGCAGCTCCCATAACGTCCCTTCTGAAGGGGGGTCCGGTGCGCTTGCGGTGGTCAGCTGAGGCGGACAGGGCTTTTGGGAGACTGAAGGACCTGTTTACCTCGGCTCCGGTGCTGGCGCACCCGGATCCCGCTTTCCCATTCCAAGTGGAGGTGGACGCGTCTGAAGCCGGTATCGGGGCCGTTCTCTCACAACGGTCCGGCACACTACCTAAACTCCGCCCCTGTGCCTTTTATTCGAAAAAGCTCAGTCCGGCGGAGCGTAATTATGACGTAGGGGACAGGGAGCTGTTAGCCGTGGTACAAGCCCTAAAGGTGTGGAGGCATTGGCTTGAGGGGGCTCAACACCCTTTTCTCATTTTGACTGACCACCGTAACCTGGAATACATTCGGGCAGCTAGGAGACTAAATCCTCCCCAGGCTCGGTGGACTATGTTTCTAGCCCGGTTCGTGTTTAAGATCACTTACATCCCTGGGTCCCAGAACGGGAAGGCAGATGCCCTGTCTCGGCGGTATGACACGGAGGAGAGGTCCGTTGACCTAGTAACTCCCATACTACCTAAGTCTTGTCTGGTTGCACCGGTGGTATGGGAGGTCGATACGGAGATCGAGCGGGAGTTACGCACCGACCCTAGCCCTCCACAGTGTCCGGTGGGTCGGACGTACGTCCCGCTCGAGGTCCGGGATCGACTCATTTATTGGGCTCACACGTCACCCTCCTCTGGGCATCCAGGTATTGGCCGGACAGTGCACTGCCTTAGCACAAAGTACTGGTGGCCAACGTTAGCCAGGGATGTGAGGATTTATGTCTCCTCCTGCACCACACCTGACCCGTCTCTTCTGACCGAGTTCCATCGTGGTCATCCCACGCGCCCTGCTCCGCGTCTTCCTGGTCGTCCCCGAGGCCGGGGTCGGCGCACGGCTGGAGCTGCGCGTCAAGGGGGGGGGGGGTACTGTCACGGTTTCGGCCGAGGCTGCTCCTTCTCCTTGTTCGGGCAGGCTTCGGCGGTCGTCGTCTCCGGAGTACTAGCTGCCACCGTGCTATGTTTCTATGTTTGATTGGTTTTGTCTGTTTTGCTACACCTGTTCCTTATTAGTGTTCATTATGCGTCCTATTTAGTTCTCTTGAGTTTGGTCAGGTGTTGTGTGTAATTGTTCTTTGTCACGTTGTGTGCTAGTTCGTTTATTCTGTTCTCTCTGTATTTTGTGTTTTGAGAGAGTTCCGCACTTTGTGCGCCTTAGCATACTTTACTGTTGTGCATATAGTTCGCCTGTAGCCTGTTGCCGTGTGTGGCTCGTTTTTGGACTTTACTAAAGACGCTGTTCGAAACCTCTGTGTGTCCTGCGCCTGATTCTACACAACCTCTACACTCAACCCTGACAATAGCTCAGTACAATACAGATGAATACAGCCCAGGATACGATAGATAGCTCAGTACAATACAGATGAATACAGCCCAGGATACGATAGATAGCTCAGTACAATACAGATGAATACAGCCCAGGATACGATAGATAGCTCAGTACAATACAGATAAATACAGCCCAGGATACGATAGATAGCTCAGTACAATACAGATGAATACAGCCCAGGATACGATAGATAGCTCAGTACAATACAGATGAATACAGCTCAGGATACGATAGATAGCTCAGTACAATACAGAAATGATTACAGCCCAGGATACGATAGATAGCTCAGTACAATACAGATGAATACAGCCCAGGATACGATAGATAGCTCAGTACAATACAGATGAATACAGCCCAGGATACGAACACTGCTGGGTGATCCTGATACTAACCCAGGCTACGAACGCTGCTGGGTAACCCTGACACTAACCAGGCTACGAACGCTGCTGGGTAACCCTGACACTAACCCAGGCTACGAACGCTGCTGGGTAACCCTGACACTAACCCAGGCTACGAACACTGCTGGGTAACCCTGACACTAACCCAGGCTATGAACGCTGCTGGGTAACCCTGACACTAACCCAGGCTACGAACGCTGCTGGGTGACCCTGACACTAACCCAGGCTACAAACACTGCTGGGTATTCTGGGGTGGACTGTTTTCAGAGTATTATTGATTGTAGACATTAGACTTTATTGCGGAATCACTGGAAGCTATGGATTATGTGTGATGATGATGCAATCTGGCTCCCATACCTAAACCACTGTTTTATCATGGACAGACCTGTTCCTAACCCTGACCCTAACCCAATCTGGCTCCCATACCTAAACCACAGTTTTGTCATGGACAGACCTGTTCCTAACCCTGAACCTGACCCTGACTCTAACCCTGACCCTAACCTTGACCCTGACCCTAACCCTAACCTTAACCCTGACCCTAATCACAACCCTAACCCTAACCCTAATCCTAACCCTGACCCTAACCCTAATCCTAACCCTGACCCTAACCACGACCCTAACCCTAACCCTAATCCATACCCTGGCCTTAACCCTAATCCTAACCCTGACCCTAACCACGACCCTAACCCTAATCCTAACCCTGTCCCTAACCACGACCCTAATCCTAACCCTAATCCTAACCCTGACCCTAACCACGACCCTAACCCTGACCCTAACCCTGACCCTGACCCTGACCCTGACCCTAACCCTAACCCTGACCCTAACCCTAACCCTAATCCTAATCCTAACCCTGACCCTAACCACGACCCTAACCCTGACCCTGACCCTGACCCTGACCCTGACCCTGACCCTGACCCTAACCCTGACCCTGACCCTAACCCTAATCCTAACCCTAACCCTAACCCTAATCCTAACCCTAATCCTGCCATGCAACGTGGATGTGGCTGAACTGGCCCAGCACTATGGGAACTTGCTTGGGCCACATACCTCTAGTCAGACTTGGCCCAACCTTCTAACCAGATCTAGCCCATATGATGTGTTGCTATGCCAACACTGATCCATACATGTACCACCAACCAACCAGATCTAGCCCATATGATGTGTTGCTGTGCCAACACTGATCCATACATGTACCACCAACTAACCAGATCTAGCCCATATGATGTGTTGCTGTGCCAACACTGATCCATACATGTACCACCAACTAACCAGATGTGACCCACAGTTGTCTGCTGCCCGGGGAGGGAAGCTCATTGGATATACACTATATTTACAAAAGTATGTGAACACCCCTTCAAATTAGTGGATTTGGCAATTTCAGCCACACCTGTTGCTGACAGGTGTATAAAATCGAGCGCACAGCCATGCAATCTCCATAGACAAACATTGGCAGTAGAATGGCCTTACTGAAGAGCTCAGTGACTTTCAACGTGGCACCGTCATAGGCTGCCACCTTTCTAACAAGTCAATTCGTCAAACTTCTGCCCTGCTAGAGTGGAAACGTCTAGGAGCAACAACGGCTCAGCCGCGAAGTGGTAGGCCACACAAGCTCACAGAAATGGACCACCGAGTGCTGAAGCGCATAGCGTGTAAAAATAGTTTGTCCTCGGTTGCAACACTCACTATCGAGTTCCAGACTGCCTCTGGAAGCAACGTCAGCACAATAACTGTTCGTAGGGAGCTTCATGAAATGGGTTTCCATGGCCGAGCAGCCGCACACAACGGACGAATCAGGGTTTGGCGGATGCCAGGAGAACGCTACCTGCCCGAATGCATAGTGCCAACTGTAACGTTTGGTGGAGGAGGAATAATGGTCTGGGGCTGTTTTTCATGGTTCGGGCTAGGCCCCTTAGTTCCAGTGAAGGGAAATCTTAACGCTACAGCATACTATGACATTCTAGACGATTCTGTGCTTCCAACTTTGTGGCAACAGTTTGGGGAAGGCCCTTTCCTGTCTCAGCATGACAATGCCCCATTCACAAAGCAAGGTCCATACAGAAATGGTTTGTTGAGATCGGTGTGGAAGAACTTGACTGGCATGCACAGAGCCCTGACCTCAACCCCATCGAACACCTTTGGGATGAATTGGAACGCACACTGCGATCCAGGCATAATCGCCCAACATCAGTGCCCGACATCACTAATGCTCTTGTGGCTGAATGGAAGCAAGTCCCCTCAGCATTGTTCCAACATCTAGTGGAAAGCCTTCCCAGAAGAGTGGAGGCTGTTATAGCAGCAAAGGGGGGACCAACTCCATATGAATGGATGTGATTTTGGAATGAGATGTTGGAGGAGCAGGTGTCCACATCCTGCTGGCCATGTAATGCACCATGTAGTGTACTATGTAGTGAACTATTTTACATTTACTTTTTCGTCATTTAGCAGACGCTCTTATCCAGAGCCACTTACAAATTGGTGCATTCACCTTATGATAGCCAGTGGGACAACCACTTTACAATATATTTTTTACAATATATTTTTTTTCCTTTGGGGTGGGGTAAGGGGGGGGGTAGAATGATTACTTTATCCTATCCCAGGTATTCCTTAAAGAGGTGGGGTTTCAAGTGTCTCCGGAAGGTGGTGAGTGACTCCGCTGTCCTGGCGTCGTGAGGGAGCTTGTTCCACCATTGGGGTGCCAGAGCAGCGAACAGTTTTGACTGGGCTGACATTTAACAAGCTATGTAGTGTACTATGACTTACCCTTCATTCCAAACTTGTTGCATCGGCCATATTTGTTGATGACAATGAAGAGGAGGATGAGGAGAACACTGGGGAAACCAGCCAGTCCTACTGCTATCAACACCTGGAGACAGACAGACAGACAGACAGACAGACAGGTTAGGAGAACACTGGTGAAACCATTTGAACAAGGCATTTAGCCAAGAGATTTTCATTTACATTTACATTTTAGTCATTTAGCAGACGCTCTTATCCAGAGCGACTTAAAGTTTGTGAGTGCATACATTTTTTAATATTTTTTTTCATACTGGCCCCCCGTGGGAATCGAACCCACAACCCTGGCGTTGCAAACGCCATGCTCTACCAACTGAGCTACATCCCTGCCGGCCATTTCCTCCCCTACCCTGGACGACGCTGGGCCAATTGTGCGCTGCCCCATTGGTCTCCCGGCCGGCTACGACAGAGCCTGGATTTAATCTCAATAGGCAGAATGAGTTTACTCTCTGCCAACAGTGGGAAGACCACCATGTTATTAATCTGTTTCATAAACATCATTAGGACACTATGGATACGTCACAAATCACACCCTATTCCCTATATACGTCTAGCGCACTACTTTTGAACAGAGCCCTATGGGCTGTGGTCCAAAGTAGTGCACTATAAAGGGAATAGGGTGCCATTTTAGATACAGCCTATGTCATTATAAACTCACCCCAAATGTCTCCTGTTCTGTCCTGATGGCAGTGTCTGATGGCATTGGGCTTCCTGGAATACAGACAGTCAGAGACACAGTATGAGCACTGGAGAATAAAACTCACTCCCAAATGGCACCATATTCCCTACATAGTGCACTAGCTTTGACCAGAGCCCAATGGGCCCATTTGGAATGCACACTAAATCCAAGAGCAGAAATGTTGAGTAAAAGTCTACAGACAGGCACGCTGCAATCTTTAAACACAATATCACTTAAAACTGTTTCCTTATCAGAAGAAATGATACACTGGCAGTTATTTAAATAAAATAACAGAAGACATGAAAAGGACAAGCTGTAGTGAAGTGAAGTGAACACACACACACACACACACACACACACACACACACACACACACACACACAGACTCACACAACCATGAAATAGAGTTTCTGTTGGCTCTTGGGGGATAGAGACTGAGGGCTGAGAGAAGGCTGGAGATCAGAGAGGAATTGGGGGTGTCTGTGTGTTTGTGTGTGTGTCAAATTAGCAGTCCTTTTTCTCAGCCCTGTAGTAACTATAGTAACTAAAAGCACCCTAGCACTCCCCCCTCCCTCCCCCCCCTCCCTCCTCATGGTTCTGGGTCATGACAGTCGCTGTCTTTAACTTCACCTCTGTTGCAAAACAGTATGACCTTTTAATCTCTCACTCTCCTCTGGGAGTGTGAACATGTGTCTGTCTGTCTGTCTGTCTGTCTGTCTGTCTGTCTGTCTGTCTGTCTGTCTGTCTGTCTGTCTGTCTGTCTGTCTGTCTGTCTGTCTGTCTGTCTGTCTGTCTGTCTGTCTGCCTACCTACCTACCTACCTACCAACCTACCTGTCTGTCTGTCTGCCTGTCTGTCTGTCTGTCTGTCTGTCTGTCTGTCTGTCTGTCTGTCTGTCTGTCTGTCTGTCTGTCTACCTGCCTGTAAGTGTGTCCTATAGCAAGGTTTCCCAAAGCCCAGGACCGAGTTTGGGAAAGATTGTCCTATACCTTGCTGTCCTCAGTCTAACGTGGCCACAGGAGAGTGCAGCAGAACCAACTGGGCCTATCTGCTCTGGCCTGTGACCTCCCCTGACTATCTACAGGATCACTGTGTAAACCCCAAATGGCACCCTATTCCCTATATAGTGTACTACTTTAGACCAGAGAATGGCACCCTATTCCCTATATAGTGCACTACTTTAGACCAGAGAATGGCACCCTATTCCCTATATAGTGCACTACTTTAGACCAGAGAATGGCACCCTATTCCCTATATAGTGCACTACTTTAGACCAGAGAATGGCACTCTATTCCCTATATAGTGCACTACTTTAGACCAGAGAATGGCACTCTATTCCCTATATAGTGCACTACTTTAGACCAGAGAATGGCACCCTATTCCCTATATAGTGCACTACTTTAGACCAGAGGACTTCTCTGAAGCTGTATACCTTCTCCCAGCGATGAAAGCTGCCAGAGAGCGTGGGGACACCATCTACTACAACAGGCTCATTGTCCCCCCTCCCTCCCAAAGGCCTGGGAGGAGGAGGAGAGAGAGAGCCTCAGGGTCAGTAGCTTCAACCCAACATCACACACACACACACACACACACAGACACAGACACACACACACACACACACACACACACACACACACACACGCACGCACGCACGCACGCACACACATACATAAGCACGCACACACGCACGCACGCACACACACCAATAGACAATAACAAGTGCCTGATTGACTGTCTATTAGCCAAAAAATAGATGGGGAACATAAAATGGGGAAAACATTTATAAAAAAAAATTCCCCATTTTATGTCTATCTCCGATAAGCTGCCAAGGAAAGGGCTAAAAATAGCCAATATTAATAAATGTAGCCTTAGAAATAAGCTTAATGAAATAAATAACTTGAAATCAGACAACATCCATATACTGGCCATCTCTGAAACTCACTTAGATAATTCCTTGTTGTGGGTAGTTACTGTGTCTTGGCAGTGTCCTCGGCCGTGCCAGCTGTAGCACGAAGCTAGCTAGCTAGCCGTTCTTCAAACAGAGTCGACACAGTGGCCATTGCTAGCTACCCAACATGACCATTTGGCTGTACTGAAGTAGCTAACCACAATTTACTTGTCCTAGCTAGCCAACGTCTAATCATTGCTGCGTCATGTAAGGAACTTGACACAGACACGAATGATCTGTTTAGTGTGTTATCACAATATTGGTGGTTTGTTGTGACCAAGTGTTGGCGCTAAACGGTGTGTTATTGTTATTGGATGCTAGTCTGCTAGTTGGCTATGGAGTCATAGTTGGCTAGCTGAACAAAGTGGGTTGAGTCTACTCCTTTAAACATTGAACCGCTGTGGTTCACAACAATTCTGATTTCCAAAGGCGGAAGTTGGGAGAGTTTTTTTCTTCGGGTGGTTCAGTGAAACAATTTTAGTTTCCGAGGTAGAAGTTTTGGTGAGGGAGGCCCTGCTCTCTCCACTCCCAGATGCTTAGCCCATTTCATTCCGATCTCCTCTGCATTTTTGTAGCCATTTGCTACAGCCTGTCAACTATGCCTCTGCCTATCCCTGTTCTCTCCTCTCTGCACAGGCTACACAAACGCACCACACCGCGTGGCTGCTGCCTCTCCAATCTGGTGGTCCCTGCACGCACCACCCACGTGGAGTTCCAGGTCGCAGGCAGCCTCTGGAACTGCCGTTCTGCTGCCAACAAAGCTGACTTCATCCCAGCCTATGCCAACCTCCAGTCCCTCGACTTCCTGGCGCTGACGGAAACATGGATCACCACTGAAAACACCGCTACTCCTACTGCTCTCTCCTCGTCTGACCATGTGTTCTCGCATACCCCGAGAGCATCTGGTCAGAGGGGTGGTGGTACAGGAATCCTCATCTCTCCCAAGTGGACATTCTCAATTTTTCCCCTAACCCATCTGTCTATCTCCTCATTTGAATTCCATGCTGTCACAGTCACTAGCCCATTTAAGCTTAATATCCTTGTCATCTATCGCCCTCCAGGTTCCCTTGGAGAGTTCATCAATGAGCTTGACGCCTTGATAAGTTCCTTCCCTGAGGATGGCTCACCCCTCACAGTTTTGGGGGATTTCAACCTCCCTATGTCCACATTTGACTCATTTCTCTCTGCCTCCTTCTTTCCACTCCTCTCCTCTTTTGACCTCACCCTCTCACCGTCCCCCCCTACTCACAAGGCAGGCAATACGCTTGACCTCATCTTCACTAGATGCTGCTCCTCTACTAATCTCACTGCAACTCCCCTCCAAGTCTCCGACCACTACTTTGTTTCCTTTTCTCTCTCACTCTCCTCCCACACTACTCACTCTGCCCCTACACAGATGGTAATGCGCCGCCGCAACCTTCGCTCTCTCTCTCCCACTACTCTCTCCTCTTCCATCCTATCATCTCTTCCCTCTGCTCAATCCTTCTCCCTCCAATCTCCTGATTCTGCCTCCTCAACCCTCCTCTCCTCCCTTTCTGCATCCTTTGACTCTCTGTGTCCCCTATCCTCCCGGCCGGCTCGGTCCTCCCCTCCAGCTCCGTGGCTTGATGACTCATTGCGAGCTCACAGAACAGAGCTCCGGGCAGCGGAGCGGAAATGGAAGAAAACTAAATTCCCTGCCGACCTGGCATCTTTTCACTCCCTCCTCTCTACATTTTCTTCATCTGTTTCTGCTGCTAAGGCCACCTTCTACCACTCTAAATTCCAAGCATCTGCCTCTAACCCTAGGAAGCTCTTTGCCACATTTTCCTCCCTCCTGAATCCTCCCTCCCCCCCCCCCCCCCCCTCCTCTCTCTCTGTGGATGACTTCGTCAACCACTTTGAAAAGAAGGTTGACGACATCCGATCCTTGTTTGTTAAGTCTAATGACACTGCTGGTCCTGCTCACACTGCCCTACCCTATGCTTTGACTTCTTTCTCCCCTCTCTCTCCAGATAAGATCCTGCGACTTGTGACTGCAGGCCGCCCAACAACCTGCCCGCTTGACCCCATCCCCTCCTCCCTTCTCCAGACCATCTCCGGTGACCTTCTCCCCTACCTCACCTCGCTGATCAACTCATCCTTGACCGCTGGCCATGTCCCTTCCGTCTTCAAGAGAGCGAGAGTTACTCCCCTTCTCAAAAAACCAACACTCGACCCCACTGATGTCAACAACTACAGACCAGTATCCCTTCTTTCTTTTCTTTCCAAAACTATTGAGCGTGCCGTCTTTAGCCAACTCTCTTGCTATCTCTCTCAGAATGACCTTCTTGATCCAAACCAATCAGGTTTCAGGACTGGTCATTCAACTGAGACTGCTCTTCTCTGTGTCACAGAGACTCTCCGCACTGCTAAAGCTAACTCTCTCTCCTCTGCTCTTGTCCTTCTAGACCTGTCTGCTGCCTTTGATACTGTGAACCATCAGATCCTCCTCTCCACCCTCTCCGAAATGGGCATCTCCGGCGCGGCTCACTCCTGGATTGCGTCCTACCTGACCGGTCGCTCCTACCAAGTGGCGTGGCGGGAAGCTGTCTCCGCACCACGTGCTCTCACCACTGGTGTCCCCCAGGGATCGGTTTTGGGCCCTCTCCTTTTCTCCCTATACACCAAGTCACTTGGCTCTGTCATATCCTCACATGGCCTTTCCTATCATTGCTACGCTGACGATACACAACTAATCTTCTCCTTTCCCCCTTCTGATAACCAGGTGGCGAATCGCATCTCTGCATGTCTGGCAGACATATCAGTATGGATGACGGATCACCACCTCAAGCTGAACCCTGGCAAGACGGAGCTGCTCTTCCTCCCGGGGAAGGACTGCCCGTTCCATGATCTCGCCATCACGGTAGACAACTCCGCTGTGTCCTCCTCCCAGAGTGCGAAGAGCCTAGGCGTGACCCTGGACAACACCCTGTCGTTCTCCGCCAACATCAAGGCGGTGACCCGCTCCTGCAGGTTCATGCTCTACAACATTCGGAGAGTGCGACCCTGCCTTACACAGGAAGCGGCGCAGGTCCTGGTCCAGGCACTTGTCATCTCCCGTCTGGACTACTGCAACTCGCTGTTGGCTGGGCTCCCTGCCTGTGCCATTAAACCCCTACAACTCATCCAGAATGCCGCAGCCCGTCTGGTGTTCAACCTTCCCAAGTTCTCTCACGTCACCCCCCTCCTCCGCACACTCCACTGGCTTCCAATTGAAGCTCGCATCCGCTACAAGACCATGGTGCTTGCCTTTGGAGCAGTGAGGGGAACGGCACCCCTGTACCTTCAGGCTCTGATCAGTCCCTACACCCAAACGAGGACATTGCGTTCATCCACCTCTGGCCTGCTGGCTCCCCTTCCTCTGCGGAAGCACAGCTCCCGCTCAGCCCAGTCAAAACTGTTCGCTGCTCTGGCACCCCAATGGTGGAACAAGCTCCCTCACGACGCCAGGACAGCGGAGTCACTCACCACCTTCCGGAGACATTTGAAACCCCACCTCTTTAAGGAATACCTGGGATAGGCTAAAGTATTCCTTCTAACCCCCCCCCCCCCCCCCCCCCCCCCCCCCCCCAAATTGTAAAGTGGTTATCCCACTGGCTATAGGGTGAACGCACCAATTTGTGAGTCGCTCTGGCTAAGAGCGTCTGCTAAATGACGTTAATGTGCCCTTGAGCAAGGCACTTAACCCTAATTGCTCCTGTAAGTCGCTCTGGTTAAGAGCGTCTGCTAAATGACTAAAATGTAAATGTAAATTTATGATACAGCAGTAGCAATACAAGGTTATAACATCTATAGAAAAGACAGGAATGCTTATGGGGGAGGCGTTGCTGTATATATTCAGATTCATATTCCTCTAAAGCTTAGAGAGGATCTCATGCCAAGTGTTATTGAAGTGTGGTGGTTGCAAGGTCACCTGCCTCATCTAAAGCCTCTTCTTTTGGGGTGTTGCTATAGGGTCACCCAGTGCTAACAGTCAGTATCTGGATAATATGTGTGCAATGCTTGACAATGAATGTGATATCAACAGAGAGGTGTATTTTCTGGGTTACCTGAACATTGATTGGTTAGCAACTAGCTGTCTGGTGACTAATGCCTGTAATATGATCCAGGTTATCAGTCAACCAACTAGAGTGTTTACCAATAGTGTTGGATCTGTGACATCCAGTTCAGTGGTGGCTGCTGAGGGGAGGGCGGCTCATCGGAACGGAGTCAATGGAACGGTATCAACCACAGGGAAACTACGTTTGACTCCGTTCCATGGACTCCGTTCCAGACATTATTATGAGCCGTCCTCCCCTCAGCAGCCTCCGCTGATCCACATGTATTGATCATATCTTCACTAACGCTGCAGAGCTTTGCTCCAAAGCAATATCAGTTCCCATTTCCTGCAGTGACCATAACATGGCAATACCAAGGACAACAGGGACAGCCAAAGTACCAAAGGCAGGACCTAAAGTCATTTATCAGAGATCATACAAATGTTTTCTCAGGACTATTTTAGTTGAATATGTAAAACATGTATGTTGGTCTGATGTGTGTGAGGAAGTGAATCCAGATGCAGCACTGGAAGTATTTGTAGAATTATTCATGAAAATTGTTGACAAGCACCTGTTATTTAACTAACTGAGAAAACTGTTAGAGCCCCTGGATTGATGATGAATTGATAAATTGGTTCAAAGACATGATGCAAAAAGAGGTGGCCAACAAGTCAGGCTGCTCAGCTGATTGGTTGACACACTGTCAATTTAGAAATGTTGTGACTAAACTTAATAAAAGCAAAAAGAAGAAGAAATGATATAACCAAACCAAGATAAATGACATAAAACACAATGGAAAAATACTTTGGAGTTCCTTAAATGATATCATGGGCAAAACAAAAAACAATTCATCTCCATCGCTTATTGAAGTTAATGGGTCATTGATAAGAAAACCTTTGGATATTGCCAATCATTTCAATGACTATTTCACTGGTAAAGTGGAAAAACTAAGAAGTGAAATGACAACACTGAGCAGTGAACCATCATATCTAATAATCTGATAATAATGAAAGAGAAGCTGTTTTGAATGAAAGCTGTTTTGAATCTGGTCCAGTTAGTGTGGAAGAGGTGGAAAAACGGTTGTTATCCATCGATAATGATAAGCCACCAGGTATTGACAACCTTGATGGGAAACGATTGAGAATGGTAGCAGACTGTGTTGCCACCCCTATGTGCCATGTCTTTAACCAAAGCCTAAAGGAGGGTGTGTCTACAGGAGTGGAGGGAAGTTAAATTAATTCCACTGGCTAAAAATAGTAAAGCACCCTTTGCTGGATTTAACAGCTGCCCAATCAGTTTGCTGGCTCTAACAGCCCGCCCAATCAGTTTGCTGGCTCTAACAGCCGCCCAATCAGTTTGCTGCCTGTTCTCAGTAAACTGATTGAGAGAATTGTGTTTGACCAAATACATTGCTATTTTTCAGAGAACAAGTTAACTACTGACTGTCAGCATGCATCTAGAGAAGGGCACTCAGCTTGTACTGCACTGACTCAGATGATGATTGGTTAAAAGAAATGGATAATAAGATGATAGTTGGAGCTGTATTGTTAGATTTCAGTGCAGCCTTTGATGTTATTGATCATAAATTGTTTTAGAAAAAATGCTATTGCTATGGATTTACATCACCTGCCATCACATGGTTGGAGAGTTATTTATCCAATAGAACTCACAGAGTGTTCTTCAATGGAAGCTTCTATAACATGAGATATGTACAGTGTGCGGTATCCCTCAGGGCAGTTGCCTTGGGCCGTTACTCTTCTCTATTTTTCCAAATGATTTGCTACTGGTCTTACATGAAGCTAGAATGACTACGCTGATGATTCCACCTCTACATGTCAGCACCCAAAGCCAGTGAGGTCACTGATATTCTAAATAAGGAGTTCCAGTCAGTATCAGAATGGGGGATCAGTAATATACTGGGCTTAAATACATCTAAAACCTAACAGCATTGTATTTGGTTCAAAACATTATCTTAAGACCTAAACCTCAACTGAAGTTGTGCATAAAGGGTGTGATCACTGAACAAGTTGAGGAAGCTAAACTCCTAGATATAACATTGGATGGTCAATTACCATGGTCAAGTCATATTGACAAAGTTGTTGTCAAGATGGGAAGATGGGGAGGGTCCTTTCTGTTATAAAAAGATGTTCTACATTTTTGACACAAAAAATGAACTGTACTCCCATCTTTATGACTCTCCGGTAATATGGTCAAGTGCAGCAAAGAAAGACCTAGAAAGCAGTGTCACGTCTACTCCCGCTCTCCCGCTCTCCCGCTCTCCCGCTCCGGAGCTCGACGCCACAGGTTTACTAACCACCGGTCCTGGCAACCATCATTACGCACACCTGGCAACCATCATTACACACACCTGGCAACCATCATTACGCACACCTGGCAACCATCATTACACACACCTGGCAACCATCATTACACACACCTGGCAACCATCATTATACACACCTGGCAACCATCATTACACACACCTGGCAACCATCATTACACACACCTGGCAACCATCATTATACACACCTGGCAACCATCATTACACACACCTGGCAACCATCATTACACACACCTGGCAACCATCATTACGCACACCTGGCAACCATCATTACGCACACCTGGCAACCATCATTACGCACACCTGGCAACCATCATTACGCACACCTGGCAACCATCATTACACACACCTGGCAACCATCATTACGCACACCTGGCAACCATCATTACACACACCTGGCAACCATCATTACACACACCTGGCAACCATCATTACACACACCTGGCAACCATCACTACGCACACCTGGCAACCATCGTTACGCACACCTGGCAACCATCGTTACGCACACCTGGCAACCATCATTACGCACACCTGGCAACCATCA
This sequence comes from Coregonus ussuriensis, assembly GCA_031479575.1. Taxonomy (NCBI): domain Eukaryota; kingdom Metazoa; phylum Chordata; class Actinopteri; order Salmoniformes; family Salmonidae; genus Coregonus; species Coregonus ussuriensis. The sequence continues at coordinate 1,541,570 of CM062504.1, read as the reverse complement.
TTATACACACCTGGCAACCATCATTACACACACCTGGCAACCATCATTACACACACCTGGCAACCATCATTACACACACCTGGCAACCATCACTACGCACACCTGGCAACCATCGTTACGCACACCTGGCAACCATCGTTACGCACACCTGGCAACCATCATTACGCACACCTGGCAACCATCATTATGCACACCTGGCAACCCATCATTACACACACCTGGCAACCATCATTACACACACCTGGCAACCATCATTACGCACACCTGGCAACCATCATTACGCACACCTGGCAACCATCATTACGCACACCTGGACTTCATCACTACCTTGATCAGTCCCCCTTTATCTAGCATTCTGTAGCCTCACTCTTCAGGCAGTATTGGTTCTGTTTTCTCCAGACGCTTCTCTTGTTTTGTATCTCTCCATGTTCGTTATTATTAAACTCACCAACTGCACCTGCTTCCTGACTCCCTGCGTCTCCGTTACAAGCTGGCTCAAAACAGAGCAGCACGCCTTGCCCTTAAATGCACATTCAGAACTAACATCAACAACATGCATGCCAGTCTTTCCTGGATGAGGGTTGATGAGAGATGAACTGCTTCTCTTCTAGTTTTTATGAGAAATATTACTGTGATGAAAATTCCAGATTGTCTGCATAGTCAAATAACCAGAGGAAGGACCAAGTCACTATTATTCGAGTCACAAGCAAGTCTCAAGTCACAAGGTCCGAGTCTTCAGTCCCAAGTAGAACAGGTCGAGTCTCGAATCAAGTCTAAGTCGGGCATTTTAAGAGCATGACAAGTCAAGTTGATTCACAAGTTTTTAAAATCAAGTCTCAAGTCAAGTAAAAATAAAATCTATACATGCAATGACTTGTTATGCTTGTGTTTCTAGCTCCAACAGTACAGTAATAACCAGCTAAATGCTTGTGTTTCTAGCTCCAACAGTACAGTAATACCTTGCTAAATGCTTGTGTTTCTAGCTCCAACAGTGCAGTAATATCCAGCTAAATGCTTGTGTTTCTAGCTCCAACAGTGCAGTAATACCAAGCAATAAATAAATATACAATACACACATAATCCAGAAAAATACAAATGACATATAAATTAAGAAATACCAGAACGAGCAATGTCAGAGACCGGAATATAAATCCATATACATATAATGGTGCAGCAGGAGTTATATGGGATGGTGTGTATAGACAGGATGGACAGTAGATGAATAGAGAAGGTGTGTTCAGCAGTAGTTATATAGGATGGTGTGTATAGACAGAATGGACAGTAGATGAATAGAGAAGGTGTGTTCAGCAGTAGTTATATAGGATGGTGTGTATAGACAGAATGGACAGTAGATGAATAGAGAAGGTGTGTACAGCAGGCAAGACAGGTTGACTAGATTAATTTGCAGGTCTTGGTGATCCAATGGTGAAAGGGCCATATCATACAAAAAATTATACAAGTAAATGTACTAAATATACAAGGGCAATAGGCCAAAAGAAATAGCCTCTGTATCAGGTTTATCCTGGTCTATCTGGAAGGACACAGAAACCAAACGGATATTTCATCACCATTCATCAATGGATGAATAATGTTATCGTATTCAACGTACTGACATCAAAGCATCGCACGCAGGCCAAGTTCCCTACAGTGGCTTGGGAAAGTATTCACCCCCCTTGGGAAAGTATTCACCCCCCTTGGGAAAGTATTCACCCCCCTTGGGACAGTATTCACCCCCCTTGGGACAGTATTCACCCCCCTTGGCATTAGTATTCACCCCCCTTGGTATTAGTATTCACCCCCCTTGGCATTTTTCCTATTGTGTTGCCTTACAACCTGGAATTAAAATGGATTTTTTTGGGGGGGGTTTGTATCATTTGATTTACACAACATGCCTACCACTTTGAAGATGCAAAATAATGTTTTGTTGTGAAACAAACAAGAAATAAGACAAAAAAACAGAAAACTTGAGCGTGCATAACTATTCACCTCAAAGCCCCCCCTCTTATCCAGAGCGACTTCCAATGAGTGAGTGCATACATTTCTCATACTGGCCCCCCGTGGGAAACGAACCCACAACCCTTGCGTTGCAAGTGCCATGCTCTACCAACAGAGCTACAGCAGGGCCAATATAATATAATAACACTAGTAAGTCAAAACACTTACCATATTCCACAATTTCTGAAAAGGAGATGAAAAAGGGTCATGTAAATGAATGAATGAATGAATGAATGAATGAATGAGTGATATGAATGATATTCTGCTTACATTTATCGTGCTAATATGCCACCGATTCTTAGGTGTCAGACTTAACTGTCTTCTACCACTAGAAGCTCCAAATTGAATAATCCAAATGTGCATTTAGCTAAATCTGGCGCAATGCATCCATTTGCTTTTAGCTAAATCTGGTGCAATGCATCATTTCTCACTGTTCTGAGAATTATCTTTTTGTTGTCCCTGTCTAAAAAGATGTTGTGGTTACCGTCAGGGTCGGGGTCAAAGGGCGGTGCCATGAGGAAGTGTCCGTAGACGGTCTTGGTGACGGTCCCCAGGGAGTTGGAGGCCTCCAGCGTGTAGTTCCCATTGTCGAAGTGTGTTGGGTTGTTAAAAGTCAGACAGCCCTCCAGATAGTCCTGGTAGAAATCCATCTCTGTTCTGATGTAGTCGCTCTGCAGGATCTCTCTCTGTGTACAATAATGATCAGAATACAGTTTTATTTTTCAACCTTTTCAAAAGACCCAGACTCTTTACATCATTGGTTCTGAATCCTTTTTGGGGGTTTTTCCCAGCACTACCTACCTGATTGAAACAACCAGCTCATCATCAAGCCTTTGATGATTTCAGTAAGCTGTGTGGTCCCCGGGAAAAAACTAAAACATGCACCTCTTGGGGTCGCCAGGAGCAGGATTTGTAAATGCTGCTTTACATAATAGAGATTAATAAAAAGTAATGAAATCCCACCTGTTTGTGGTACCATCGCAGTGTTGGGGAGGGATAGCCTCTCACTGTGAACTCTATGCAGGTGTCATGGCGCCGCTCAGGCTCGGCCAGTTTCAGGATGACTGGTGGAACTGTAAGGGGAGCAGAGGAAACTGTGAGGGTTTTGACACGGCATGGCTGGGCCAGTTTCAGGATGACTGGTGGAACTGTAAGGGGAGCAGAGGAAACTGTGAGGGTTTTGACACGGCATGGCTGGGCCAGTTTCAGGATGACTGGTGGAACTGTAAGGGGAGCAGAGGAAACTGTGAGGGTTTTGACACGGCATGGCTGGGCCAGTTTCAGGATGACTGGTGGAACTGTAAGGGGAGCAGAGGAAACTGTGAGGGTTTTGACACGGCATGGCTGGGCCAGTTTCAGGATGACTGGTGGAACTGTAAGGGGAGCAGAGGAAACTGTGAGAGGTTTGACACACAATGGTGGATCTAACTTTAATTCATGGTTGGCCTTTCAATTCCACAAGCTAGATTTCACAATGCAAAACATTACGCCAGAGATGATAATCCATAAGATCAGCTGTGTGAGAGCTGAAAACACTGATATGATTAAAACCCAGATATCAGAACTATAATCCAGTTGGTTCCACATTTCCATGACAGTATTTCCCTGAATAAGCAGTAAAATGGCAGCTCTCCCAGAACCAGGGTCCAGCACCCTATTCCCTACATAGAGTAGTGCACTACTTTTGACCAGGGTCCAGCACCCTATTCCCTACATAGAGTAGTGCACTACTTTTGACCAGGGTCCAGCACCCTATTCCCTACATAGAGTAGTGCACTACTTTTGACCAGGGCCCAGCACCCTATTCCCTACATAGAGTAGTGCACTACTTTTGACCAGGGTCCAGCACCCTATTCCCTACATAGAGTAGTGCACTACTTTTGACCAGGGTCCAGCACCCTATTCCCTACATAGAGTAGTGCACTACTTTTGACCAGGGTCCAGCACCCTATTCCCTACATAGAGTAGTGCACTACTTTTGACCAGGGTCCAGCACCCTATTCCCTACATAGAGTAGTGCACTACTTTTGACCAGGGTCCAGCACCCTATTCCCTACATAGAGTAGTGCACTACTTTTGACCAGGGTCCAGCACCCTATTCCCTACATAGAGTAGTGCACTACTTTTGACCAGGGTCCAGCACCCTATTCCCTACATAGAGTAGTGCACTACTTTTGACCAGGGCCCAGCACCCTATTCCCTACATAGAGTAGTGCACTACTTTTGACCAGGGTCCAGCACCCTATTCCCTACATAGAGTAGTGCACTACTTTTGACCAGGGCCCAGCGCCCTATTCCCTACATAGAGTAGTGCACTACTTTTGACCAGGGTCCAGCACCCTTTCCCTACATAGAGTAGTGCACTACTTTTGACCAGGGTCCAGCACCCTATTCCCTACATAGAGTAGTGCACTACTTTTGACCAGTGCCCTATGACTCATCCTGTAACTACATTAACAGAAGAAAGCAGTTGCAGGATACATTTACATTTAGGTCATTTAGCAGACACTCTTATCCAGAGAGTCATTTAGCAGACGCTCTTATCCAGAGAGTCATTTAGCAGACGCTCTTATCCAGAGAGTCATTTAGCAGACGCTCTTATCCAGAGAGTCATTTAGCAGACGCTCTTATCCAGAGAGTCATTTAGCAGACGCTCTTATCCAGAGAGTCATTTAGCAGACGCTCTTATCCAGAGAGTCATTTAGCAGACGCTCTTATCCAGAGAGTCATTTAGCAGACGCTCTTATCCAGAGAGTCATTTAGCAGACGCTCTTATCCAGAGAGTCATTTAGCAGACGCTCTTATCCAGAGAGTCATTTAGCAGACGCTCTTATCCAGAGAGTCATTTAGCAGACGCTCTTATCCAGAGAGTCATTTAGCAGACGCTCTTATCCAGAGAGTCATTTAGCAGACGCTCTTACAGTGGGGAAAAAAAGTATTTAGTCAGCCACCAATTGTGCAAGTTCTCCCACTTAAAAAGATGAGAGAGGCCTGTAGTTTTCATCATAGGTACACGTCAACTATGACAGACAAATTTAGGAAAAAAAATCCAGAAAGTCACATTGTAGGATTTTTTATGAATTTATTTGCAAATTATGGTGGAAAATAAGTATTTGGTCACCTACAAACAAGCAAGACTTCTGGCTCTCACAGACCTGTAACTTCTTCTTTAAGAGGCTCCTCTGTCCTCCACTCGTTACCTGTATTAATGGCACCTGTTTGAACTTGTTATCAGTATAAAAGACACCTGTCCACAACCTCAAACAGTCACACTCCAAACTCCACTATGTCCAAGACCAAAGAGCTGTCAAAGGACACCAGAAACAAAATTGTAGACCTGCACCAGGCTGGGAAGACTGAATCTGCAATAGGTAAGCAGCTTGGTTTGAAGAAATCAACTGTGGGAGCAATTATTAGGAAATGGAAGACATACAAGACCACTGATAATCTCCCTCGATCTGGGGCTCCACGCAAGATCTCACCCTGTGGGGTCAAAATTATCACAAGAACGGTGGGCAAAAATCCCAGAACCACACGGGGGGACCTAGTGAATGACCTGCAGAGAGCTGGGACCAAAGCAACAAAGGCTACCATCAGTAACACACTACACCGCCAGGGACTGAAATCCTTCAGTGCCAGACGTGTCCCCCAGTACATGTCCAGGCCCGTCTGAAGTTTGCTAGAGTGTATTTGGATGATCCAGAAGAGGATTGGGAGAATGTCATATGGTCAGATGAAACCAAAATATAACTTTTTGGTAAAAACTCAACTCGTTGTGTTTGGAGGACAAAGAATGCTGAGTTGCATCCAGAGAACACCATACCTACTGTGAAGCATGGGGGTGGAAACATCATGCTTTGGGGCTGTTTTTCTGCAAAGGGACCAGGACGACTGATCCGTGTAAAGGAAAGAATGAATGGGGCCATGTATCGTGAGATTTTGAGTGAAAACCTCCTTCCATCAGCAAGGGCATTGAAGATGAAACGTGGCTGGGTCTTTCAGCATGACAAAGATCCCAAACACACCGCCCGGGCAACGAAGGAGTGGCTTCGTAGGAAGCATTTCAAGGTCCTGGAGTGGCCTAGCCAGTCTCCAGATCTCAACCCCATAGAAAATCTTTGGAGGGAGTTGAAAGTCTGTGTTGCCCAGCGACAGCCCCAAAACATCACTGCTCTAGAGGAGATCTGCATGGAGGAATGGGCAAAAATACCAGCAACAGTGTGTGAAAACCTTGTGAAGACTTACAGAAAACGTTTGACCTGTGTCATTGCCAACAAAGGGTATACAACAAAGTATTGAGAAACTTTTGTTATTGACCAAATACTTATTTTCCACCATAATTTGCAAATAAATTCATAAAAAATCCTACAATGTGATTTTCTGGATTTTTTTTCTCATTTTGTCTGTCATAGTTGACGTGTACCTATGATGAAAATTACAGGCCTCTCTCATCTTTTTAAGTGGGAGAACTTGCACAATTGGTGGCTGACTAAATACTTTTTTTCCCCACTGTATGCTTTTCCCCTTTGCAGAAAAGCATCCCCAAAGAATGATGTTTCCACCTCCATGCTTCACGGTTGGGATGGTGTTCTTGGGGTTGTACTCATCCTTCTTCTTCCTCCAAACACGGCGAGTGGAGTTTAGACCAAAAAGCTCTATTTTTGTCTCATCAGACCACATGACCTTCTCCCATTCCTCCTCTGGATCATCCAGATGGTCATTGGCAAACTTCAGACAGGCCTGGACATGCGCTGGCTTGAGCAGGGGGACCTGCGTGCGCTGCAGGATTTTAATCCATGATGGCGTATTGTGTTACTAATGGTTTTCTTTGAGACTGTGGTCCCAGTTCTCTTCAGGTCATTGACCAGGTCCAGCCGTGTAGTTCTGGGCTGATCCCTCACCTTCCTCATGATCATTGATGCCCCACGAGGTGAGATCTTGCATGGAGCCCCAGACCGAGGGTGATTGACCGTCATCTTGAACTTCTTCCATTTTCTAAGAATTGCGCCAACAGTTGTTGCCTTCTCACCAAGCTGTTTGCCTATTGTCCTGTAGCCCATCCCAGCCTTGTGCAGGTCTACAATTTTATCCCTGATGTCCTTACACAGCTCTCTGGTCTTGGCCATTGTGGAGAGGTTGGAGTCTGTTTGATTAAGTGTGTGGACAGGTGTCTTTTATACAGGTAACGAGTTCAAACAGGTGCAGATTAATACAGGTAATGAGTGGAGAACAGGAGGGCTTCTTAAAGAAAAACTAACAGGTCTGTGAGGGCCGGAATTCTTACTGGTTGGTAGGTGATCAAATACTTATGTCATGCAATAAAATGCAAATTAATTACTTAAAAATCATACAATGTGATTTTCTGGATTTTTGTTTTAGATTCCGTCTCTCACAGTTGAAGTGTACCTATGATAAAATTTACAGACCTCTACATGCTTTGTAAGTAGGAAAACCTGCAAAATCGGCAGTGTATCAAATACTTGTTCTCCCCACTGTAGCTCTGAATCCACGATATGGCAGAGGTTGAAAAGCCATAACAGGTAAGTTTTCTTAACAACAGGTTATGGTCAATAATATCAAAGGCTGCACCGAAATCTAACAGTACAGCTCCCACAATCTTCTTATTATCAATTTATTTAAATCAATCATCAGTGCATGTTGAGTGCCCTTCTCTATAAGCATGCTGACAGTCTGTTGTTAATTTGTTTACAGAGAAATAGCATTGTATTTGGTCAAACACAATTTTTTCCAACAGTTTGCTAAGAGCTGGCAGCAAGCTGATAGGTCTGCTGTTAAAACCAGTAAAGGCCGCTTTTACCACTCTTGGGTAGCGGAATGCCTTTGCTTCCTTCCAGGCCTGAGGACAAATACTTTCCTCTAGACTCAGATTAAAGATAAGGCAAGACATGAAAATGGTTGTTTAGTAATGATCAACAAACAATTTGACAGAACTTGAAGAATTTTGAAAAGAGTAATGGACGAATGTAGCACAATCCAGGTGTGGAAAGCTCTTAGAGACTTACCCAGAAAGACACACAGCTTTAATTCTCCCTACCCTCCCCTCCCGGAGGATCTGAGCCCTAGGACCCTGCCTCAGGACTACCTGGCCTGATGACTCCTGGCTGTCCCCAGTCCACCTGGTTGTGCTGCTGCTCCAGTTTCAACTCTTCTGCCTGCGGCTATGGAACCCTGACCTGTTGACCGGACGTGCTACCTTGTCCCGGACCTGCTGTTTTCAACTCTCTCTCTCTCTCTCTCTCTCTCTCTCTCTCACCTGCTGTCTCGATCTCTGAATGACCCTGCTGGTCATCTATGAACGTTTGAACATCTTGAAGAACAATCTGGCCTTAATGGCCATGTACTATCTCCAACCTCAGAGCCTGGTTCCTCTCTAGGTTTCCTCCTAGGTTCCTGCCTTTCTAGGGAGTTTTTCCCCTCAGAGCCTGGTTCCTCTCTAGGTTTCTTCCCAGGGGATGTAGCTCAGTTGGCAGAGCATGGCGTTTGCAACGCCAGGGTTGTGGGTTCGATAAAATAATGTATGTGCTAACTGTAAGTCGCTCTGGATAAGAGCGTCTGCTAAATGACTAAAATGTAAATGTAAAATGTAGGTTCCGGCCTTTCCATGGAGTTTTTCCTAACCACCGTGCCTCTACATCTGCATTGCTGGTCTAAAGTAGTGCACGATATAGGGAATAGGGTACCATTCTCTGGTCTAAAGTAGTGCACTATATAGGGAATAGGGTGCCATTCTCTGGTCTAACGTAGTGCACTATATAGGGAATAGGGTGCCATTCTCTGGTCTAAAGTAGTGCACTATATAGGGAATAGGGTGCCATTCTCTGGTCTAAAGTAGTGCACTATATAGGGAATAGAGTGCCATTCTCTGGTCTAAATTAGTGCACTATATAGGGAATAGGGTGCCATTCTCTGGTCTAAAGTAGTGCACTATATAGGGAATAGGGTGCCATCTGGGAGGCATCCTGTATCAGGGTGTGAGCTAGCATCACAGGCTGTAGGGTGTAGCCAGCTCATTGGCCACATCAATTTAACGTCATTACCAAGACAACATCTCATTGGATCCTAAATGTACCTGCATAATTCCCCTGCTCCACCTGGTAATAGATGTATTCTGTTAAGACGGTAAAGGCTGTCAATTATTCTCCAGGCTTGTTTGGCATTAATCTAATCCATATTCCAATCCTTCTGTTCTCAGCGCTCTCTAACGAGTCATCACAGCCGTTACACCTCAAATAGCTCAGTAGCTTTCACAACCTTAAATCATGCTAAAGACAATATTAGAAAGACTGCCATAAAATACAGTATGTTTCCAATCAACAGGCATTGAGGTCTACAGTACAGATTGTTGTTGTGTTCTCTCTGGCAGTTAATTGATTGATTAAAAGCATTGATTAGCTAGATTTCAAGACATTCCAGCCCTGAGTAGAGGTGATAGATGAAGACCTGACATTGACATGTTGGTCATTCAGCAGCCGCTCTTCTCCACAGACACTTCCAGTTAGTGAGTCATTCAGCAGACGCTCTTCTCCACAGACACTTACAGTTAGTGAGTCATTTAGCAGACGCTCTTATCCAGAGCCACTTACAGTTAGTGCATTCATCTTCAGATAGCTAGGTGGGACAACCACATATCACAGTCACCTGGTAGCTAGGTGGGACAACCACATATCACAGTCACCTGGTAGCTAGGTGGGACAACCACATATCACAGTCACCTGGTAGCTAGGTGGGACAAGCAGATATCACAGTCACCTGGTAGCTAGGTGGGACAACCACATATCACAGTCACCTGGTAGCTAGGTGGGACAACCACATATCACAGTCACCTGGTAGCTAGGTGGGACAAGCAGATATCACAGTCACCTGGTAGCTAGGTGGGACAAGCAGATATCACAGTCACCTGGTAGCTAGGTGGGACAACCACATATCACAGTCACCTGGTAGCTAGGTGGGACAACCACATATCACAGTCACCTGGTAGCTAGGTGGGACAACCACATATCACAGTCACCTGGTAGCTAGGTGGGACAACCACATATCACAGTCACCTGGTAGCTAGGTGGGACAACCACATATCACAGTCACCTGGTAGCTAGGTGGGACAACCAGATATCACAGTCACCTGGTAGCTAGGTGGGACAACCACATATCACAGTCACCTGGTAGCTAGGTGGGACAACCACATATCACAGTCACCTGGTAGCTAGGTGGGACAACCACATATCACAGTCACCTGGTAGCTAGGTGGGACAACCACATATCACAGTCACCTGGTAGCTACAGTGGGGAGAACAAGTATTTGATACACTGCTGATTTTGCAGGTTTTCCTACTTACAAAGCATGTAGAGGTCTGTAATTTTATTATAGGTACACTTCAACTGTGAGAGACGGAATCTAAAACAAAAATCCAGAAAATCACATTGTATGATTTTAAAGTAATTAATTTGCATTTTATTGCATGACGTAAGTATTTGATCACCTACCAACCAGTAAGAATTCCGGCTCTCACAGACCTGTTAGTTTTTCTTTAAGAAGTCCTCCTGTTCTCCACTCATTACCTGTATTAACTGCACCTGTTTGAACTCGTTACCTGTATAAAAAACACCTGTCCACACACTCAATCAAACAGACTCCAACCTCTCCACAATGGCCAAGACCAGAGAGCTGTGTAAGGACATCAGGGATAAAATTGTAGACATGCACAAGGCTGGGATGGGCTACAGGACAATAGGCAAGCAGCTTGGTGAGAAGGCAACAACTGTTGGCGCAATTATTAGAAAATGGAAGAAGCTCAAGATGACGGTCAATCACCCTCGGTCTGGGGCTCCATGCAAGATCTCACCTCGTGGGGCATCAATGATCATGAGGATGGTGAGGGATCAGCCCAGAACTACACGGCAGGACCTGGTCAATGACCTGAAGAGAGCTGGGACCACAGTCTCAAAGAAAACCATTAGTAACACACTACGCCGTCATGGATTAAAATGCTGCAGCGCACGCAAGGTCCCCCTGCTCAAGCCAGCGCATGTCCAGGCCCATCTGAAGTTTGCCAATGACCATCTGGATGATCCAGAGGAGGAATGGGAGAAGGTCATGTGGTCTGATGAGATAAAAATAGAGCTTTTTGGTCTAAACTCCACTCGCCGTGTTTGGAGGAAGAAGGATGAGTACAACCCCAAGAACACCATCCCAACCGTGAAGCATGGAGGTGGAAACATCATTCTTTGGGGATGCTTTTCTGCAAAGGGGACAGGACGACTGCACCGTATTGAGGGGAGGATGGATGGGGCCATGTATCGCGAGATCTTGGCCAACAACCTCCTTCCCTCAGTAAGAGCATTGAAGATGGGTCGTGGCTGGGTCTTCCAGCATGACAACGACCCGAAACACACAGCCAGGGCAACTAAGGAGTGGCTCCGTAAGAAGCATCTCAAGGTCCTGGAGTTGCCTAGCCAGTCTCCAGACCTGAACCCAATAGAACATCTTTGGAGGGAGCTGAAAGTCCATATTGCCCAGCGACAGCCCCGAAACCTGAAGGATCTGGAGAAGGTCTGTATGGAGGAGTGGGCCAAAATCCCTGCTGCAGTGTGTGCAAACCTGGTCAAGACCTACAGGAAACGTATGATCTCTGTAATTGCAAACAAAGGTTTCTGTACCAAATATGAAGTTCTGCTTTTCTGATGTATCAAATACTTATGTCATGCAATAAAATGCAAATTAATTACTTAAAAATCATACAATGTGATTTTCTGGATTTTTGTTTTAGATTCCGTCTCACAGTTGAAGTGTACCTATGATAAAAATTACAGACCTCTACATGCTTTTGTAAGTAGGAAAACCTGCAAAATCGGCAGTGTATCAAATACTTGTTCTCCCCACTGTAGGTGGGACAACCACATATCACAGTCACCTGGTCGCTAGGTGGGACAACCACATATCACAGTCACCTGGTCGCTAGGTGGGACAACCAGATATCACAGTCACCTGGTAGCTAGGTGGGACAACCAGATGTCACAGTCATAATACATGTTTCCTCAATATAGTCCCTGAATAGTGCAGAGCCCTATGAGCCCTGGGCAGAAGTAGTGCACTAGAAAGGGAATTGGGTACCATTTGGGAGACACCCCATGCTGTATATAACCGTCCGATGGTTATCATCCCCAACAAGTTCTCTGCCATGCTGGTCACACACACACACACACAGACACACACAGACACACACAGACACACACAGACACACACACAGACACACACACACCCCAGTGGATGGTAACCTACAGTGTACAGCCAGCTGGATGGAAGCGTTGGTCATTCCCACCATGTTCTCTGCTATGCAGGTGAGCAGGAAGCTGTTGTCGTCTCGACTTACGTTGACTAGCGTCAGGTTAATAGAATGGATGTTGGGCCAGTAGACATTAGACTGGAGAGACAGAGAGGAGAGGAGAGGAGAGGAGAGGAGAGGAGAGGAGAGGAGAGGAGAGGAGAGGAGAGGAGAGGAGAGGAGAACAAGGTATTAGACCACAATAAACATCTCTCTCTCTCTCTCTCTCACTCTCTCTCTCTCTCTCTCTCACTCTCTCTCTCTCTCTCTCTCTCTCTCTCTCTACCTCCGAATGCTTGGCTATGAAAAGTCAACTGACATTTACTCTTGAGGTGCTGACCTGTTGCAGCCTCTATAATGACAATATATATATTTCATAGGTTTTTCTTGTTCTTTTTACCCCTTTTTCTCCCCAATTTCATGATATCCAATTGGTAGTTACAGTCTTGTCCCATCGTTGCAACTCCCGTACGGACTCGGGAGAGGCCAAGGTCGAGAGCCATGCGTCCTCCAAAACACGACCCTGCCAAGCCGCACTGCTTCTTGACACACTGCTCGCTTAACCAGGAAGCCAACCGCACCAATTTGTTGGAGGAAACGCCGTACAGCTGGTGACCGAAGTCAGCGTGCAGGCGCCCGCCCGCCACAAGGAGTCGCTAGAGCGCGATATGACAAGGACATCCCGGCCGGCCAAACCCTCCCCTAACCCGGACGACGCTGGGCCAATTGTGTGTCGCCTCATGGGTCACCCGGTCACGGCTGGCTGCGACACAGTCCGGGATCGAACCCGGATCTGTAGTGACGCCTCAAGCACTGCAGTGCCTTAGACCGCTGCGCCACTAGGGAGGCCTATAATGACTATTTGAGCCCCCTGGTCATCTGTGAAAATTTGAACATCTTGAAGAACGATCTGGCCTTAATGGCCATGTACTGTTATAATCTCCACCCGGCACAGCCAGAAGAGGACTGGCCACCCCTCAGAGCCTGGTTCCTCTCTAGGTTTCTTCCTAGGTTTCTGCCTTTCTAGGGAGTTTTTCCTAGCCACCGTGCTTCTACATCTGCATTGCTTGCTGTTTGGGGTTTTAATGCTGGGTTTCTGTATAAGCACTTTGTGACATCTGCAAATGTAAAAATAAATAAAATTGATTGATTGAGGAGATGCGAGGTGAGGAGAGGAGATGTATAGGGTCGGTGGGCATTAGACTACCGTTAGACTGGAGGACTAGAGGAGAGGAGATGTATAGGGTCGGTGGACATTAGACTACCGTTAGACTGGAGGACTAGAGGAGAGGAGATGTATAGGGTCGGTGGACATTAGACTACCGTTAGACTGGAGGACTAGAGGAGAGGAGATGTATAGGGTCGGTGGACATTAGACTACCGTTAGACTGGAGGACTAGAGGAGAGGAGATGTATAGGGTCGGTGAACATTAGACTACCGTTAGACTGGAGGACTAGAGGGGAGGAGATGTATAGGGTCGGTGGACATTAGACTACCGTTAGACTGGAGGACTAGAGGGGAGGAGATGTATAGGGTCGGTGGACATTAGACTACCGTTAGACTGGAGGACTAGAGGACAGGAGATGTATAGGGTCGGTGGACATTAGACTACCGTTAGACTGGAGGACTAGAGGAGAGGAGATGTATAGGGTCGGTGGACATTAGACTACCGTTAGACTGGAGGACTAGAGGAGAGGAGATGTATAGGGTCGGTGGACATTAGACTACCGTTAGACTGGAGGACTAGAGGACAGGAGATGTATAGGGTTGGTGGACATTAGACTACCGTTAGACTGGAGGACTAGAGGGGAGGAGATGTATAGGGTCGGTGGACATTAGACTACCGTTAGACTGGAGGACTAGAGGACAGGAGATGTATAGGGTCGGTGGACATTAGACTACCGTTAGACTGGAGGACTAGAGGAGAGGAGATGTATAGGGTCGGTGGACATTAGACTACCGTTAGACTGGAGGACTAGAGGAGAGGAGATGTATAGGGTCGGTGGACATTAGACTACCGTTAGACTGGAGGACTAGAGGACAGGAGATGTATAGGGTCGGTGGACATTAGACTACCGTTAGACTGGAGGACTAGAGGACAGGAGATGTATAGGGTCGGTGGACATTAGACTACCGTTAGACTGGAGGACTAGAGGAGAGGAGATGTATAGGGTCGGTGGACATTAGACTACCGTTAGACTGGAGGACTAGAGGAGAGGAGATGTATAGGGTCGGTGGACATTAGACTACCGTTAGACTGGAGGACTAGAGGAGAGGAGATGTATAGGGTCGGTGGACATTAGACTACCGTTAGACTGGAGGACTAGAGGACAGGAGATGTATAGGGTCGGTGGACATTAGACTACCGTTAGACTGGAGGACTAGAGGAGAGGAGATGTATAGGGTCGGTGGACATTAGACTACCGTTAGACTGGAGGACTAGAGGACAGGAGATGTATAGGGTCGGTGGACATTAGACTACCGTTAGACTGGAGGACTAGAGGAGAGGAGATGTATAGGGTCGGTGGACATTAGACTACCGTTAGACTGGAGGACTAGAGGACAGGAGATGTATAGGGTCGGTGGACATTAGACTACCGTTAGACTGGAGGACTAGAGGAGAGGAGATGTATAGGGTCGGTGGACATTAGACTACCGTTAGACTGGAGGACTAGAGGAGAGGAGATGTATAGGGTCGGTGGACATTAGACTACCGTTAGACTGGAGGACTAGAGGAGAGGAGATGTATAGGGTCGGTGGACATTAGACTACCGTTAGACTGGAGGACTAGAGGACAGGAGATGTATAGGGTCGGTGGACATTAGACTACCGTTAGACTGGAGGACTAGAGGAGAGGAGATGTATAGGGTCGGTGGACATTAGACTACCGTTAGACTGGAGGACTAGAGGAGAGGAGATGTATAGGGTCGGTGGACATTAGACTACCGTTAGACTGGAGGACTAGAGGAGAGGAGATGTATAGGGTCGGTGGACATTAGACTACCGTTAGACTGGAGGACTAGAGGAGAGGAGATGTATAGGGTCGGTGGACATTAGACTACCGTTAGACTGGAGGACTAGAGGAGAGGAGATGTATAGGGTCGGTGGACATTAGACTACCGTTAGACTGGAGGACTAGAGGAGAGGAGATGTATAGGGTCGGTGGACATTAGACTACCGTTAGACTGGAGGACTAGAGGAGAGGAGATGTATAGGGTCGGTGGACATTAGACTACCGTTAGACTGGAGGACTAGAGGAGAGGAGATGTATAGGGTCGGTGGACATTAGACTACCGTTAGACTGGAGGACTAGAGGACAGGAGATGTATAGGGTCGGTGGACATTAGACTACCGTTAGACTGGAGGACTAGAGGACAGGAGATGTATAGGGTCGGTGGACATTAGACTACCGTTAGACTGGAGGACTAGAGGAGAGGAGATGTATAGGGTCGGTGGACATTAGACTACCGTTAGACTGGAGGACTAGAGGACAGGAGATGTATAGGGTCGGTGGACATTAGACTACCGTTAGACTGGAGGACTAGAGGAGAGGAGATGTATAGGGTCGGTGGACATTAGACTACCGTTAGACTGGAGGACTAGAGGAGAGGAGATGTATAGGGTCGGTGGACATTAGACTACCGTTAGACTGGAGGACTAGAGGAGAGGAGATGTATAGGGTCGGTGGACATTAGACTACCGTTAGACTGGAGGACTAGAGGAGAGGAGATGTATAGGGTCGGTGGACATTAGACTACCGTTAGACTGGAGGACTAGAGGAGAGGAGATGTATAGGGTCGGTGGACATTAGACTACCGTTAGACTGGAGGACTAGAGGAGAGGAGATGTATAGGGTCGGTGGACATTAGACTACCGTTAGACTGGAGGACTAGAGGAGAGGAGATGTATAGGGTCGGTGGACATTAGACTACCGTTAGACTGGAGGACTAGAGGAGAGGAGATGTATAGGGTCGGTGGACATTAGACTACCGTTAGACTGGAGGACTAGAGGACGAGGAGATGTATAGGGTCGGTGGACATTAGACTACCGTTAGACTGGAGGACTAGAGGAGAGGAGATGTATAGGGTCGGTGGACATTAGACTACCGTTAGACTGGAGGACTAGAGGAGAGGAGATGTATAGGGTCGGTGGACATTAGACTACCGTTAGACTGGAGGACTAGAGGAGAGGAGATGTATAGGGTCGGTGGACATTAGACTACCGTTAGACTGGAGGACTAGAGGAGAGGAGATGTATAGGGTCGGTGGACATTAGACTACCGTTAGACTGGAGGACTAGAGGAGAGGAGATGTATAGGGTCGGTGGACATTAGACTACCGTTAGACTGGAGGACTAGAGGAGAGGAGATGTATAGGGTCGGTGGACATTAGACTACCGTTAGACTGGAGGACTAGAGGACAGGAGATGTATAGGGTCGGTGGACATTAGACTACCGTTAGACTGGAGGACTAGAGGAGAGGAGATGTATAGGGTCGGTGGACATTAGACTACCGTTAGACTGGAGGACTAGAGGAGAGGAGATGTATAGGGTCGGTGGACATTAGACTACCGTTAGACTGGAGGACTAGAGGACAGGAGATGTATAGGGTCGGTGGACATTAGACTACCGTTAGACTGGAGGACTAGAGGAGAGGAGATGTATAGGGTCGGTGGACATTAGACTACCGTTAGACTGGAGGACTAGAGGAGAGGAGATGTATAGGGTCGGTGGACATTAGACTACCGTTAGACTGGAGGACTAGAGGAGAGGAGATGTATAGGGTCGGTGGACATTAGACTACCGTTAGACTGGAGGACTAGAGGAGAGGAGATGTATAGGGTCGGTGGACATTAGACTACCGTTAGACTGGAGGACTAGAGGAGAGGAGATGTATAGGGTCGGTGGACATTAGACTACCGTTAGACTGGAGGACTAGAGGAGAGGAGATGTATAGGGTCGGTGGACATTAGACTACCGTTAGACTGGAGGACTAGAGGAGAGGAGATGTATAGGGTCGGTGGACATTAGACTACCGTTAGACTGGAGGACTAGAGGAGAGGAGATGTATAGGGTCGGTGGACATTAGACTACCGTTAGACTGGAGGACTAGAGGAGAGGAGATGTATAGGGTCGGTGGACATTAGACTACCGTTAGACTGGAGGACTAGAGGACGAGGAGATGTATAGGGTCGGTGGACATTAGACTACCGTTAGACTGGAGGACTAGAGGAGAGGAGATGTATAGGGTCGGTGGACATTAGACTACCGTTAGACTGGAGGACTAGAGGACAGGAGATGTATAGGGTCGGTGGACATTAGACTACCGTTAGACTGGAGGACTAGAGGAGAGGAGATGTATAGGGTCGGTGGACATTAGACTACCGTTAGACTGGAGGACTAGAGGAGAGGAGATGTATAGGGTCGGTGGACATTAGACTACCGTTAGACTGGAGGACTAGAGGAGAGGAGATGTATAGGGTCGGTGGACATTAGACTACCGTTAGACTGGAGGACTAGAGGAGAGGAGATGTATAGGGTCGGTGGACATTAGACTACCGTTAGACTGGAGGACTAGAGGAGAGGAGATGTATAGGGTCGGTGGACATTAGACTACCGTTAGACTGGAGGACTAGAGGAGAGGAGATGTATAGGGTCGGTGGACATTAGACTACCGTTAGACTGGAGGACTAGAGGACAGGAGATGTATAGGGTCGGTGGACATTAGACTACCGTTAGACTGGAGGACTAGAGGACAGGAGATGTATAGGGTCGGTGGACATTAGACTACCGTTAGACTGGAGGACTAGAGGAGAGGAGATGTATAGGGTCGGTGGACATTAGACTACCGTTAGACTGGAGGACTAGAGGAGAGGAGATGTATAGGGTCGGTGGACATTAGACTACCGTTAGACTGGAGGACTAGAGGACAGGAGATGTATAGGGTCGGTGGACATTAGACTACCGTTAGACTGGAGGACTAGAGGAGAGGAGATGTATAGGGTCGGTGGACATTAGACTACCGTTAGACTGGAGGACTAGAGGAGAGGAGATGTATAGGGTCGGTGGACATTAGACTACCGTTAGACTGGAGGACTAGAGGAGAGGAGATGTATAGGGTCGGTGGACATTAGACTACCGTTAGACTGGAGGACTAGAGGAGAGGAGATGTATAGGGTCGGTGGACATTAGACTACCGTTAGACTGGAGGACTAGAGGACAGGAGATGTATAGGGTCGGTGGACATTAGACTACCGTTAGACTGGAGGACTAGAGGAGAGGAGATGTATAGGGTCGGTGGACATTAGACTACCGTTAGACTGGAGGACTAGAGGAGAGGAGATGTATAGGGTCGGTGGACATTAGACTACCGTTAGACTGGAGGACTAGAGGAGAGGAGATGTATAGGGTCGGTGGACATTAGACTACCGTTAGACTGGAGGACTAGAGGAGAGGAGATGTATAGGGTCGGTGGACATTAGACTACCGTTAGACTGGAGGACTAGAGGAGAGGAGATGTATAGGGTCGGTGGACATTAGACTACCGTTAGACTGGAGGACTAGAGGAGAGGAGATGTATAGGGTCGGTGGACATTAGACTACCGTTAGACTGGAGGACTAGAGGAGAGGAGATGTATAGGGTCGGTGGACATTAGACTACCGTTAGACTGGAGGACTAGAGGAGAGGAGATGTATAGGGTCGGTGGACATTAGACTACCGTTAGACTGGAGGACTAGAGGACAGGAGATGTATAGGGTCGGTGGACATTAGACTACCGTTAGACTGGAGGACTAGAGGAGAGGAGATGTATAGGGTCGGTGGACATTAGACTACCGTTAGACTGGAGGACTAGAGGACAGGAGATGTATAGGGTCGGTGGACATTAGACTACCGTTAGACTGGAGGACTAGAGGACGAGGAGATGTATAGGGTCGGTGGACATTAGACTACCGTTAGACTGGAGGACTAGAGGAGAGGAGATGTATAGGGTCGGTGGACATTAGACTACCGTTAGACTGGAGGACTAGAGGAGAGGAGATGTATAGGGTCGGTGGACATTAGACTACCGTTAGACTGGAGGACTAGAGGAGAGGAGATGTATAGGGTCGGTGGACATTAGACTACCGTTAGACTGGAGGACTAGAGGAGAGGAGATGTATAGGGTCGGTGGACATTAGACTACCGTTAGACTGGAGGACTAGAGGAGAGGAGATGTATAGGGTCGGTGGACATTAGACTACCGTTAGACTGGAGGACTAGAGGAGAGGAGATGTATAGGGTCGGTGGACATTAGACTACCGTTAGACTGGAGGACTAGAGGACAGGAGATGTATAGGGTCGGTGGACATTAGACTACCGTTAGACTGGAGGACTAGAGGAGAGGAGATGTATAGGGTCGGTGGACATTAGACTACCGTTAGACTGGAGGACTAGAGGACAGGAGATGTATAGGGTCGGTGGACATTAGACTACCGTTAGACTGGAGGACTAGAGGAGAGGAGATGTATAGGGTCGGTGGACATTAGACTACCGTTAGACTGGAGGACTAGAGGAGAGGAGATGTATAGGGTCGGTGGACATTAGACTACCGTTAGACTGGAGGACTAGAGGAGAGGAGATGTATAGGGTCGGTGGACATTAGACTACCGTTAGACTGGAGGACTAGAGGAGAGGAGATGTATAGGGTCGGTGGACATTAGACTACCGTTAGACTGGAGGACTAGAGGAGAGGAGATGTATAGGGTCGGTGGACATTAGACTACCGTTAGACTGGAGGACTAGAGGACAGGAGATGTATAGGGTCGGTGGACATTAGACTACCGTTAGACTGGAGGACTAGAGGAGAGGAGATGTATAGGGTCGGTGGACATTAGACTACCGTTAGACTGGAGGACTAGAGGAGAGGAGATGTATAGGGTCGGTGGACATTAGACTACCGTTAGACTGGAGGACTAGAGGAGAGGAGATGTATAGGGTCGGTGGACATTAGACTACCGTTAGACTGGAGGACTAGAGGAGAGGAGATGTATAGGGTCGGTGGACATTAGACTACCGTTAGACTGGAGGACTAGAGGACGAGGAGATGTATAGGGTCGGTGGACATTAGACTACCGTTAGACTGGAGGACTAGAGGACAGGAGATGTATAGGGTCGGTGGACATTAGACTACCGTTAGACTGGAGGACTAGAGGACAGGAGATGTATAGGGTCGGTGGACATTAGACTACCGTTAGACTGGAGGACTAGAGGACAGGAGATGTATAGGGTCGGTGGACATTAGACTACCGTTAGACTGGAGGACTAGAGGAGAGGAGATGTATAGGGTCGGTGGACATTAGACTACCGTTAGACTGGAGGACTAGAGGAGAGGAGATGTATAGGGTCGGTGGACATTAGACTACCGTTAGACTGGAGGACTAGAGGAGAGGAGATGTATAGGGTCGGTGGACATTAGACTACCGTTAGACTGGAGGACTAGAGGAGAGGAGATGTATAGGGTCGGTGGACATTAGACTACCGTTAGACTGGAGGACTAGAGGACAGGAGATGTATAGGGTCGGTGGACATTAGACTACCGTTAGACTGGAGGACTAGAGGACAGGAGATGTATAGGGTCGGTGGACATTAGACTACCGTTAGACTGGAGGACTAGAGGACAGGAGATGTATAGGGTCGGTGGACATTAGACTACCGTTAGACTGGAGGACTAGAGGAGAGGAGATGTATAGGGTCGGTGGACATTAGACTACCGTTAGACTGGAGGACTAGAGGAGAGGAGATGTATAGGGTCGGTGGACATTAGACTACCGTTAGACTGGAGGACTAGAGGACAGGAGATGTATAGGGTCGGTGGACATTAGACTACCGTTAGACTGGAGGACTAGAGGAGAGGAGATGTATAGGGTCGGTGGACATTAGACTACCGTTAGACTGGAGGACTAGAGGAGAGGAGATGTATAGGGTCGGTGGACATTAGACTACCGTTAGACTGGAGGACTAGAGGAGAGGAGATGTATAGGGTCGGTGGACATTAGACTACCGTTAGACTGGAGGACTAGAGGAGAGGAGATGTATAGGGTCGGTGGACATTAGACTACCGTTAGACTGGAGGACTAGAGGACGGAGATGTATAGGGTCGGTGGACATTAGACTACCGTTAGACTGGAGGACTAGAGGACAGGAGATGTATAGGGTCGGTGGACATTAGACTACCGTTAGACTGGAGGACTAGAGGACAGGAGATGTATAGGGTCGGTGGACATTAGACTACCGTTAGACTGGAGGACTAGAGGAGAGGAGATGTATAGGGTCGGTGGACATTAGACTACCGTTAGACTGGAGGACTAGAGGAGAGGAGATGTATAGGGTCGGTGGACATTAGACTACCGTTAGACTGGAGGACTAGAGGAGAGGAGATGTATAGGGTCGGTGGACATTAGACTACCGTTAGACTGGAGGACTAGAGGAGAGGAGATGTATAGGGTCGGTGGACATTAGACTACCGTTAGACTGGAGGACTAGAGGAGAGGAGATGTATAGGGTCGGTGGACATTAGACTACCGTTAGACTGGAGGACTAGAGGACAGGAGATGTATAGGGTCGGTGGACATTAGACTACCGTTAGACTGGAGGACTAGAGGAGAGGAGATGTATAGGGTCGGTGGACATTAGACTACCGTTAGACTGGAGGACTAGAGGAGAGGAGATGTATAGGGTCGGTGGACATTAGACTACCGTTAGACTGGAGGACTAGAGGAGAGGAGATGTATAGGGTCGGTGGACATTAGACTACCGTTAGACTGGAGGACTAGAGGAGAGGAGATGTATAGGGTCGGTGGACATTAGACTACCGTTAGACTGGAGGACTAGAGGAGAGGAGATGTATAGGGTCGGTGGACATTAGACTACCGTTAGACTGGAGGACTAGAGGAGAGGAGATGTATAGGGTCGGTGGACATTAGACTACCGTTAGACTGGAGGACTAGAGGAGAGGAGATGTATAGGGTCGGTGGACATTAGACTACCGTTAGACTGGAGGACTAGAGGAGAGGAGATGTATAGGGTCGGTGGACATTAGACTACCGTTAGACTGGAGGACTAGAGGAGAGGAGATGTATAGGGTCGGTGGACATTAGACTACCGTTAGACTGGAGGACTAGAGGAGAGGAGATGTATAGGGTCGGTGGACATTAGACTACCGTTAGACTGGAGGACTAGAGGAGAGGAGATGTATAGGGTCGGTGGACATTAGACTACCGTTAGACTGGAGGACTAGAGGACAGGAGATGTATAGGGTCGGTGGACATTAGACTACCGTTAGACTGGAGGACTAGAGGACAGGAGATGTATAGGGTCGGTGGACATTAGACTACCGTTAGACTGGAGGACTAGAGGAGAGGAGATGTATAGGGTCGGTGGACATTAGACTACCGTTAGACTGGAGGACTAGAGGACGGGAGATGTATAGGGTCGGTGGACATTAGACTACCGTTAGACTGGAGGACTAGAGGAGAGGAGATGTATAGGGTCGGTGGACATTAGACTACCGTTAGACTGGAGGACTAGAGGAGAGGAGATGTATAGGGTCGGTGGACATTAGACTACCGTTAGACTGGAGGACTAGAGGAGAGGAGATGTATAGGGTCGGTGGACATTAGACTACCGTTAGACTGGAGGACTAGAGGAGAGGAGATGTATAGGGTCGGTGGACATTAGACTACCGTTAGACTGGAGGACTAGAGGAGAGGAGATGTATAGGGTCGGTGGACATTAGACTACCGTTAGACTGGAGGACTAGAGGAGAGGAGATGTATAGGGTCGGTGGACATTAGACTACCGTTAGACTGGAGGACTAGAGGAGAGGAGATGTATAGGGTCGGTGGACATTAGACTACCGTTAGACTGGAGGACTAGAGGAGAGGAGATGTATAGGGTCGGTGGACATTAGACTACCGTTAGACTGGAGGACTAGAGGAGAGGAGATGTATAGGGTCGGTGGACATTAGACTACCGTTAGACTGGAGGACTAGAGGAGAGGAGATGTATAGGGTCGGTGGACATTAGACTACCGTTAGACTGGAGGACTAGAGGACAGGAGATGTATAGGGTCGGTGGACATTAGACTACCGTTAGACTGGAGGACTAGAGGAGAGGAGATGTATAGGGTCGGTGGACATTAGACTACCGTTAGACTGGAGGACTAGAGGACAGGAGATGTATAGGGTCGGTGGACATTAGACTACCGTTAGACTGGAGGACTAGAGGAGAGGAGATGTATAGGGTCGGTGGACATTAGACTACCGTTAGACTGGAGGACTAGAGGAGAGGAGATGTATAGGGTCGGTGGACATTAGACTACCGTTAGACTGGAGGACTAGAGGACAGGAGATGTATAGGGTCGGTGGACATTAGACTACCGTTAGACTGGAGGACTAGAGGAGAGGAGATGTATAGGGTCGGTGGACATTAGACTACCGTTAGACTGGAGGACTAGAGGAGAGGAGATGTATAGGGTCGGTGGACATTAGACTACCGTTAGACTGGAGGACTAGAGGACAGGAGATGTATAGGGTCGGTGGACATTAGACTACCGTTAGACTGGAGGACTAGAGGAGAGGAGATGTATAGGGTCGGTGGACATTAGACTACCGTTAGACTGGAGGACTAGAGGAGAGGAGATGTATAGGGTCGGTGGACATTAGACTACCGTTAGACTGGAGGACTAGAGGAGAGGAGATGTATAGGGTCGGTGGACATTAGACTACCGTTAGACTGGAGGACTAGAGGAGAGGAGATGTATAGGGTCGGTGGACATTAGACTACCGTTAGACTGGAGGACTAGAGGAGAGGAGATGTATAGGGTCGGTGGACATTAGACTACCGTTAGACTGGAGGACTAGAGGACAGGAGATGTATAGGGTCGGTGGACATTAGACTACCGTTAGACTGGAGGACTAGAGGACAGGAGATGTATAGGGTCGGTGGACATTAGACTACCGTTAGACTGGAGGACTAGAGGACGAGGAGATGTATAGGGTCGGTGGACATTAGACTACCGTTAGACTGGAGGACTAGAGGACAGGAGATGTATAGGGTCGGTGGACATTAGACTACCGTTAGACTGGAGGACTAGAGGAGAGGAGATGTATAGGGTCGGTGGACATTAGACTACCGTTAGACTGGAGGACTAGAGGACAGGAGATGTATAGGGTCGGTGGACATTAGACTACCGTTAGACTGGAGGACTAGAGGAGAGGAGATGTATAGGGTCGGTGGACATTAGACTACCGTTAGACTGGAGGACTAGAGGAGAGGAGATGTATAGGGTCGGTGGACATTAGACTACCGTTAGACTGGAGGACTAGAGGAGAGGAGATGTATAGGGTCGGTGGACATTAGACTACCGTTAGACTGGAGGACTAGAGGAGAGGAGATGTATAGGGTCGGTGGACATTAGACTACCGTTAGACTGGAGGACTAGAGGAGAGGAGATGTATAGGGTCGGTGGACATTAGACTACCGTTAGACTGGAGGACTAGAGGAGAGGAGATGTATAGGGTCGGTGGACATTAGACTACCGTTAGACTGGAGGACTAGAGGACGAGGAGATGTATAGGGTCGGTGGACATTAGACTACCGTTAGACTGGAGGACTAGAGGAGAGGAGATGTATAGGGTCGGTGGACATTAGACTACCGTTAGACTGGAGGACTAGAGGACAGGAGATGTATAGGGTCGGTGGACATTAGACTACCGTTAGACTGGAGGACTAGAGGAGAGGAGATGTATAGGGTCGGTGGACATTAGACTACCGTTAGACTGGAGGACTAGAGGACAGGAGATGTATAGGGTCGGTGGACATTAGACTACCGTTAGACTGGAGGACTAGAGGAGAGGAGATGTATAGGGTCGGTGGACATTAGACTACCGTTAGACTGGAGGACTAGAGGAGAGGAGATGTATAGGGTCGGTGGACATTAGACTACCGTTAGACTGGAGGACTAGAGGAGAGGAGATGTATAGGGTCGGTGGACATTAGACTACCGTTAGACTGGAGGACTAGAGGACGAGGAGATGTATAGGGTCGGTGGACATTAGACTACCGTTAGACTGGAGGACTAGAGGACAGGAGATGTATAGGGTCGGTGGACATTAGACTACCGTTAGACTGGAGGACTAGAGGAGAGGAGATGTATAGGGTCGGTGGACATTAGACTACCGTTAGACTGGAGGACTAGAGGACAGGAGATGTATAGGGTCGGTGGACATTAGACTACCGTTAGACTGGAGGACTAGAGGAGAGGAGATGTATAGGGTCGGTGGACATTAGACTACCGTTAGACTGGAGGACTAGAGGACAGGAGATGTATAGGGTCGGTGGACATTAGACTACCGTTAGACTGGAGGACTAGAGGAGAGGAGATGTATAGGGTCGGTGGACATTAGACTACCGTTAGACTGGAGGACTAGAGGAGAGGAGATGTATAGGGTCGGTGGACATTAGACTACCGTTAGACTGGAGGACTAGAGGAGAGGAGATGTATAGGGTCGGTGGACATTAGACTACCGTTAGACTGGAGGACTAGAGGAGAGGAGATGTATAGGGTCGGTGGACATTAGACTACCGTTAGACTGGAGGACTAGAGGACAGGAGATGTATAGGGTCGGTGGACATTAGACTACCGTTAGACTGGAGGACTAGAGGAGAGGAGATGTATAGGGTCGGTGGACATTAGACTACCGTTAGACTGGAGGACTAGAGGAGAGGAGATGTATAGGGTCGGTGGACATTAGACTACCGTTAGACTGGAGGACTAGAGGACAGGAGATGTATAGGGTCGGTGGACATTAGACTACCGTTAGACTGGAGGACTAGAGGAGAGGAGATGTATAGGGTCGGTGGACATTAGACTACCGTTAGACTGGAGGACTAGAGGAGAGGAGATGTATAGGGTCGGTGGACATTAGACTACCGTTAGACTGGAGGACTAGAGGAGAGGAGATGTATAGGGTCGGTGGACATTAGACTACCGTTAGACTGGAGGACTAGAGGAGAGGAGATGTATAGGGTCGGTGGACATTAGACTACCGTTAGACTGGAGGACTAGAGGAGAGGAGATGTATAGGGTCGGTGGACATTAGACTACCGTTAGACTGGAGGACTAGAGGAGAGGAGATGTATAGGGTCGGTGGACATTAGACTACCGTTAGACTGGAGGACTAGAGGACAGGAGATGTATAGGGTCGGTGGACATTAGACTACCGTTAGACTGGAGGACTAGAGGACAGGAGATGTATAGGGTCGGTGGACATTAGACTACCGTTAGACTGGAGGACTAGAGGAGAGGAGATGTATAGGGTCGGTGGACATTAGACTACCGTTAGACTGGAGGACTAGAGGACAGGAGATGTATAGGGTCGGTGGACATTAGACTACCGTTAGACTGGAGGACTAGAGGAGAGGAGATGTATAGGGTCGGTGGACATTAGACTACCGTTAGACTGGAGGACTAGAGGACAGGAGATGTATAGGGTCGGTGGACATTAGACTACCGTTAGACTGGAGGACTAGAGGAGAGGAGATGTATAGGGTCGGTGGACATTAGACTACCGTTAGACTGGAGGACTAGAGGAGAGGAGATGTATAGGGTCAGGTGGACATTAGACTACCGTTAGACTGGAGGACTAGAGGACAGGAGATGTATAGGGTCGGTGGACATTAGACTACCGTTAGACTGGAGGACTAGAGGAGAGGAGATGTATAGGGTCGGTGGACATTAGACTACCGTTAGACTGGAGGACTAGAGGAGAGGAGATGTATAGGGTCGGTGGACATTAGACTACCGTTAGACTGGAGGACTAGAGGAGAGGAGATGTATAGGGTCGGTGGACATTAGACTACCGTTAGACTGGAGGACTAGAGGAGAGGAGATGTATAGGGTCGGTGGACATTAGACTACCGTTAGACTGGAGGACTAGAGGACGGTAGATGTATAGGGTCGGTGGACATTAGACTACCGTTAGACTGGAGGACTAGAGGACAGGAGATGTATAGGGTCGGTGGACATTAGACTACCGTTAGACTGGAGGACTAGAGGACAGGAGATGTATAGGGTCGGTGGACATTAGACTACCGTTAGACTGGAGGACTAGAGGAGAGGAGATGTATAGGGTCGGTGGACATTAGACTACCGTTAGACTGGAGGACTAGAGGAGAGGAGATGTATAGGGTCGGTGGACATTAGACTACCGTTAGACTGGAGGACTAGAGGAGAGGAGATGTATAGGGTCGGTGGACATTAGACTACCGTTAGACTGGAGGACTAGAGGACAGGAGATGTATAGGGTCGGTGGACATTAGACTACCGTTAGACTGGAGGACTAGAGGACAGGAGATGTATAGGGTCGGTGGACATTAGACTACCGTTAGACTAGAGGACAGGAGATGTATAGGGTCGGTGGACATTAGACTACCATTAGACTGGAGAACTAGAGGAGAGGAGATGTATAGGGTCGGTGGACATTAGACTACCGTTAGACTGGAGGACTAGAGGAGAGGAGATGTATAGGGTCGGTGGACATTAGACTACCTTTAGACTGGAGGACTAGAGGACAGGAGATGTATAGGGTCGGTGGACATTAGACTACCGTTAGACTGGAGGACTAGAGGAGAGGAGATGTATAGGGTCGGTGGACATTAGACTACCGTTAGACTGGAGGACTAGAGGAGAGGAGATGTATAGGGTCGGTGGACATTAGACTACCGTTAGACTGGAGGACTAGAGAGGAGATGTATAGGGTCGGTGGATATTAGACTACCATTAGACTGGAGGACTAGAGGAGAGGAGATGTATAGGGTCGGTGGACTTTAGACTACCGTTAGACTGGAGGACTAGAGGACGGTAGATGTATAGGGTCGGTGGACATTAGACTACCGTTAGACTGGAGGAGTAGAGGACAGGAGATGTATAGGGTCGGTGGACATTAGACTACCGTTAGACTGGAGGACTAGAGGACAGGAGATGTATAGGGTCGGTGGACATTAGACTACCATTAGACTGGAGGACTAGAGGAGAGGAGATGTATAGGGTCGGTGGACATTAGACTACCGTTAGACTGGAGGACTAGAGGAGAGGAGATGTAAAGGGTCGGTGGACATTAGACTACCGTTAGACTGGAGGACTAGAGGAGAGGAGATGTATAGGGTCGGTGGACATTAGACTACCGTTAGACTGGAGGACTAGAGGACAGGAGATGTATAGGGTCGGTGGACATTAGACTACCGTTAGACTGGAGGACTAGAGGAGAGGAGATGTATAGGGTCGGTGGACATTAGACTACCGTTAGACTGGAGGACTAGAGGACAGGAGATGTATAGGGTCGGTGGACATTAGACTACCGTTAGACTGGAGGACTAGAGGACAGGAGATGTATAGGGTCGGTGGACATTAGACTACCGTTAGACTGGAGGACTAGAGGACAGGAGATGTATAGGGTCGGTGGACATTAGACTACCGTTAGACTGGAGGACTAGAGGACAGGAGATGTATAGGGTCGGTGGACATTAGACTACCGTTAGACTAGAGGAGAGGAGATGTATAGGGTCGGTGGACATTAGACTACCGTTAGACTGGAGGACTAGAGGAGAGGAGATGTATAGGGTCGGTGGACATTAGACTACCGTTAGACTGGAGGACTAGAGGAGAGGAGATGTATAGGGTCGGTGGACATTAGACTACCGTTAGACTGGAGGACTAGAGGACAGGAGATGTATAGGGTCGGTGGACATTAGACTACCGTTAGACTGGAGGACTAGAGGACAGGAGATGTATAGGGTCGGTGGACATTAGACTACCGTTAGACTAGAGGACAGGAGATGTATAGGGTCGGTGGACATTAGACTACCATTAGACTGGAGGACTAGAGGACGGGAGATGTATAGGGTCGGTGGGCATTAGACTACCGTTAGACTGGAGGACTAGAGGAGAGGAGATGTATAGGGTCGGTGGACATTAGACTACCGTTAGACTGGAGGACTAGAGGAGAGGAGATGTATAGGGTCGGTGGACATTAGACTACCGTTAGACTGGAGGACTAGAGGAGAGGAGATGTATAGGGTCGGTGGACATTAGACTACCGTTAGACTGGAGGACTAGAGGAGAGGAGATGTATAGGGTCGGTGGACATTAGACTACCGTTAGACTGGAGGACTAGAGGACAGGAGATGTATAGGGTCGGTGGACATTAGACTACCGTTAGACTGGAGGACTAGAGGAGAGGAGATGTATAGGGTCGGTGGACATTAGACTACCATTAGACTGGAGGACTAGAGGAGAGGAGATGTATAGGGTCGGTGGACATTAGACTACCGTTAGACTGGAGGACTAGAGGACGGGAGATGTATAGGGTCGGTGGACATTAGACTACCGTTAGACTGGAGGACTAGAGGAGAGGAGATGTATAGGGTCGGTGGACATTAGACTACCGTTAGACTGGAGGACTAGAGGAGAGGAGATGTATAGGGTCGGTGGACATTAGACTACCGTTAGACTGGAGGACTAGAGGACAGGAGATGTATAGGGTCGGTGGACATTAGACTACCGTTAGACTGGAGGACTAGAGGACAGGAGATGTATAGAGTCGGTGGACATTAGACTACCGTTAGACTAGAGGACAGGAGATGTATAGGGTCGGTGGACATTAGACTACCATTAGACTGGAGAACTAGAGGAGAGGAGATGTATAGGGTCGGTGGACATTAGACTACCGTTAGACTGGAGGAGTAGAGGACAGGAGATGTATAGGGTCGGTGGACATTAGACTACCGTTAGACTGGAGGACTAGAGGACAGGAGATGTATAGGGTCGGTGGACATTAGACTACCATTAGACTGGAGGACTAGAGGAGAGGAGATGTATAGGGTCGGTGGACATTAGACTACCGTTAGACTGGAGGACTAGAGGAGAGGAGATGTAAAGGGTCGGTGGACATTAGACTACCGTTAGACTGGAGGACTAGAGGAGAGGAGATGTATAGGGTCGGTGGACATTAGACTACCGTTAGACTGGAGGACTAGAGGAGAGGAGATGTATAGGGTCGGTGGACATTAGACTACCGTTAGACTGGAGGACTAGAGGAGAGGAGATGTATAGGGTCGGTGGACATTAGACTACCGTTAGACTGGAGGACTAGAGGAGAGGAGATGTATAGGGTCGGTGGACATTAGACTACCGTTAGACTGGAGGACTAGAGGACAGGAGATGTATAGGGTCGGTGGACATTAGACTACCGTTAGACTGGAGGACTAGAGGACAGGAGATGTATAGGGTCGGTGGACATTAGACTACCGTTAGACTGGAGGACTAGAGGACAGGAGATGTATAGGGTCGGTGGACATTAGACTACCGTTAGACTAGAGGAGAGGAGATGTATAGGGTCGGTGGACATTAGACTACCGTTAGACTGGAGGACTAGAGGAGAGGAGATGTATAGGGTCGGTGGACATTAGACTACCGTTAGACTGGAGGACTAGAGGAGAGGAGATGTATAGGGTCGGTGGACATTAGACTACCGTTAGACTGGAGGACTAGAGGACAGGAGATGTATAGGGTCGGTG
This sequence comes from Coregonus ussuriensis, assembly GCA_031479575.1. Classification (NCBI taxonomy): domain Eukaryota; kingdom Metazoa; phylum Chordata; class Actinopteri; order Salmoniformes; family Salmonidae; genus Coregonus; species Coregonus ussuriensis. The sequence goes on along the minus strand of CM062504.1, from coordinate 1,510,619 downwards.
GACATTAGACTACCGTTAGACTGGAGGACTAGAGGACAGGAGATGTATAGGGTCGGTGGACATTAGACTACCGTTAGACTAGAGGACAGGAGATGTATAGGGTCGGTGGACATTAGACTACCATTAGACTGGAGGACTAGAGGACGGGAGATGTATAGGGTCGGTGGGCATTAGACTACCGTTAGACTGGAGGACTAGAGGAGAGGAGATGTATAGGGTCGGTGGACATTAGACTACCGTTAGACTGGAGGACTAGAGGAGAGGAGATGTATAGGGTCGGTGGACATTAGACTACCGTTAGACTGGAGGACTAGAGGAGAGGAGATGTATAGGGTCGGTGGACATTAGACTACCGTTAGACTGGAGGACTAGAGGAGAGGAGATGTATAGGGTCGGTGGACATTAGACTACCGTTAGACTGGAGGACTAGAGGACAGGAGATGTATAGGGTCGGTGGACATTAGACTACCGTTAGACTGGAGGACTAGAGGAGAGGAGATGTATAGGGTCGGTGGACATTAGACTACCATTAGACTGGAGGACTAGAGGAGAGGAGATGTATAGGGTCGGTGGACATTAGACTACCGTTAGACTGGAGGACTAGAGGACGGGAGATGTATAGGGTCGGTGGACATTAGACTACCGTTAGACTGGAGGACTAGAGGAGAGGAGATGTATAGGGTCGGTGGACATTAGACTACCGTTAGACTGGAGGACTAGAAGAGAGGAGATGTATAGGGTCGGTGGACATTAGACTACCGTTAGACTGGAGGACTAGAGGACAGGAGATGTATAGGGTCGGTGGACATTAGACTACCGTTAGACTGGAGGACTAGAGGACAGGAGATGTATAGAGTCGGTGGACATTAGACTACCGTTAGACTAGAGGACAGGAGATGTATAGGGTCGGTGGACATTAGACTACCATTAGACTGGAGAACTAGAGGAGAGGAGATGTATAGGGTCGGTGGACATTAGACTACCGTTAGACTGGAGGACTAGAGGAGAGGAGATGTATAGGGTCGGTGGACATTAGACTACCTTTAGACTGGAGGACTAGAGGACAGGAGATGTATAGGGTCGGTGGACATTAGACTACCGTTAGACTGGAGGACTAGAGGAGAGGAGATGTATAGGGTCGGTGGACATTAGACTACCGTTAGACTGGAGGACTAGAGGAGAGGAGATGTATAGGGTCGGTGGACATTAGACTACCGTTAGACTGGATGACTAGAGAGGAGATGTATAGGGTCGGTGGATATTAGACTACCATTAGACTGGAGGACTAGAGGAGAGGAGATGTATAGGGTCGGTGGACATTAGACTACCGTTAGACTGGAGGACTAGAGGACGGTAGATGTATAGTGTCGGTGGACATTAGACTACCGTTAGACTGGAGGACTAGAGGACAGGAGATGTATAGGGTCGGTGGACATTAGACTACCGTTAGACTGGAGGACTAGAGGACAGGAGATGTATAGGGTCGGTGGACATTAGACTACCGTTAGACTGGAGGACTAGAGGAGAGGAGATGTATAGGGTCGGTGGACATTAGACTACCGTTAGACTGGAGGACTAGAGGACAGGAGATGTATAGGGTCGGTGGACATTAGACTACCGTTAGACTGGAGGACTAGAGGACAGGAGATGTATAGGGTCGGTGGACATTAGACTACCGTTAGACTGGAGGACTAGAGGAGAGGAGATGTATAGGGTCGGTGGACATTAGACTACCGTTAGACTGGAGGACTAGAGGAGAGGAGATGTATAGGGTCGGTGGACATTAGACTACCGTTAGACTGGAGGACTAGAGGAGAGGAGATGTATAGGGTCGGTGGACATTAGACTACCGTTAGACTGGAGGACTAGAGGAGAGGAGATGTATAGGGTCGGTGGACATTAGACTACCGTTAGACTGGAGGACTAGAGGACAGGAGATGTATAGGGTCGGTGGACATTAGACTACCGTTAGACTAGAGGAGAGGAGATGTATAGGGTCGGTGGACATTAGACTACCGTTAGACTGGAGGACTAGAGGAGAGGAGATGTATAGGGTCGGTGGACATTAGACTACCGTTAGACTGGAGGACTAGAGGAGAGGAGATGTATAGGGTCGGTGGACATTAGACTACCGTTAGACTGGAGGACTAGAGGACAGGAGATGTATAGGGTCGGTGGACATTAGACTACCGTTAGACTGGAGGACTAGAGGACAGGAGATGTATAGGGTCGGTGGACATTAGACTACCGTTAGACTGGAGGACTAGAGGACGGTAGATGTATAGGGTCGGTGGACATTAGACTACCGTTAGACTGGAGGACTAGAGGACAGGAGATGTATAGGGTCGGTGGACATTAGACTACCGTTAGACTGGAGGACTAGAGGAGAGGAGATGTATAGGGTCGGTGGACATTAGACTACCGTTAGACTAGAGGACAGGAGATGTATAGGGTCGGTGGACATTAGACTACCGTTAGACTGGAGAACTAGAGGAGAGGAGATGTATAGGGTCGGTGGACATTAGACTACCGTTAGACTGGAGGACTAGAGGAGAGGAGATGTATAGGGTCGGTGGACATTAGACTACCGTTAGACTGGAGGACTAGAGGAGAGGAGATGTATAGGGTCGGTGGACATTAGACTACCGTTAGACTGGAGGACTAGAGGAGAGGAGATGTATAGGGTCGGTGGACATTAGACTACCGTTAGTCTGGAGGACAAGAGAGGAGATGTATAGGGTCGGTGGACATTAGACTACCGTTAGACTGGAGGACTAGAGGAGAGGAGATGTATAGGGTCGGTGGACATTAGACTACCGTTAGACTGGAGGACTAGAGGACGGTAGATGTATAGGGTCGGTGGACATTAGACTACCGTTAGACTGGAGGACTAGAGGACAGGAGATGAATAGGGTCGGTGGACATTAGACTACCGTTAGACTGGAGGACTAGAGGACAGGAGATGTATAGGGTCGGTGGACATTAGACTACCGTTAGACTGGAGGACTAGAGGAGAGGAGATGTATAGGGTCGGTGGACATTAGACTACCGTTAGACTGGAGGACTAGAGGACAGGAGATGTATAGGGTCGGTGGACATTAGACTACCGTTAGACTGGAGGACTAGAGGAGAGGAGATGTATAGGGTCGGTGGACATTAGACTACCGTTAGACTGGAGGACTAGAGGAGAGGAGATGTATAGGGTCGGTGGACATTAGACTACCGTTAGACTGGAGGACTAGAGGAGAGGAGATGTATAGGGTCGGTGGACATTAGACTACCGTTAGACTGGAGGACTAGAGGACGGTAGATGTATAGGGTCGGTGGACATTAGACTACCGTTAGACTGGAGGACTAGAGGACAGGAGATGTATAGGGTCGGTGGACATTAGACTACCGTTAGACTGGAGGACTAGAGGACAGGAGATGTATAGGGTCGGTGGACATTAGACTACCGTTAGACTGGAGGACTAGAGGACAGGAGATGTATAGGGTCGGTGGACATTAGACTACCGTTAGACTGGAGGACTAGAGGACGGGAGATGTATAGGGTCGGTGGACATTAGACTACCGTTAGACTGGAGGACTAGAGGACAGGAGATGTATAGGGTCGGTGGACATTAGACTACCATTAGACTGGAGGACTAGAGGAGAGGAGATGTATAGGGTCGGTGGACATTAGACTACCGTTAGACTGGAGAACTAGAGGACAGGAGATGTATAGGGTCGGTGGACATTAGACTACCGTTAGACTGGAGGACTAGAGGAGAGGAGATGTATAGGGTCGTTGGACATTAGACTACCGTTAGACTGGAGGACTAGAGGAGAGGAGATGTATAGGGTGATCTGTGTGAGCCTGCGTGCATGTCTGCATACATGTGAGTACCGGTGCGTACGTGTGTGTGTGCGTCCATCCGTGCGTGCGTGCCTGTGTGTGTACGCCTCACCAGGTGTGTGTTGATGGAGTGTAGTCCGGCGACGGTCCAGTCGACTTCGGGGAGGGGAGCTCCTGACCCGTTACAGCTGACTGTTACATTATCACCCTCCATCACCGTCAGGCCACTGCTGTGACTTACACTGATCTCTGGCACGTCTGGAGGAGGAAGAGAGAGAGAGAGAGAGAGAGAGAGAGAGAGAGAGAGAGAGAGAGAGAGAGAGAGAGAGAGAGAGAGAGAGAGAGAGAGAGAGAGAGAGAGAGAGAGAGAGAGAGAGAGACAGAGAGAGAGAGAGAGAGAGAGAGAGAGAGAGAGAGAGAGAGAGAGACAGACAGAGAGAGAGAGAGAGAGAGAGAGAGAGAGAGAGAGAGAGAGAGAGAGAGAGAGAGAGAGACAGAGAGAGAGAGAGAGAGAGACAGAGAGAGAGAGAGAGAGACAGAGAGAGAGAGAGAGAGAGAGAGAGAGAGAGAGAGAGACAGACAGAGAGAGAGAGACAGACAGAGAGAAAGAGAGAGACAGAGAGAGAGAGAGAGAGAGAGAGAGAGAGAGAGAGAGAGAGAGAGAGAGAGAGAGAGAGAGAGAGAGAGAGAGAGAGTGGAGGAGAGAGTGGAGGAGAGAGTGGAGGAGAGAGAGAGAGAGGAGAGTGAGAAGGAGGGAGAGGAGGAGAGAGAGAGAGTGGAGGAGAGAGAGAGAGAGAGAGAGAGAGAGAGAGAGAGAGAGAGAGAGAGAGACAGAGAGAGAGAGGGAGAGAGAGAGAGAGAGAGAGAGAGAGAGAGAGAGAGGCAGAGAAAAATTTCCTCATGTATGCTACCTATATCCCCCCAATAGAATCCCCTTACTTTAATGAAGACAGCTTCTCCATCCTGAAGGGGGAATCAATCATTTCACTAGAACAGTCTGCAGCAGCCGGCCTCACCCTACTAGAATCTAAAGTCAAATGTCTACTGTTTGCTGATGATCTGGTGCTTCTGTCACCAACCAAGGAGGGCCTACAGCAGCACCTAGATCTTCTGCACAGATTCTGTCAGACCTGGGCCCTGACAGTAAATCTCAGTAAGACAAAAATAATGGTGTTCCAAAAAAGGTCCAGTTGCCAGGACCACAAATTCAAATTCCATCTAGACACCGTTGACACCGTTGACACCCTAGAGCACACAAAAAACTACAGACCATTCAAAAGCTTGGAGACAAAGGTGCCAAGAGTGTGCAAAGCTGTCATCAAGGCAAAGGGTGGCTATTTGAAGAATCTAAAATCTAAAATATATTTTGATTTGTTTAACCACTTTTTTGGTTACTACATGATTCCATATGTTATTTCATAGTTTTGATGTCTTCACTATTATTCTACAATGTAGAAAATTGTACAAATTAAGAAACACCCTGGAATGAGGAGGCGTGTCCAAGCTTTTGACTGGTAGTGTATAAATACCTCGGCCTAAACATCAGCGCCACAGGTAACTTTCACAAAGCTGTGAACGATCTGAGAGACAAGGCAAGAAGGACCTTCTACGCCATCAAAAGGAACATTACATTTGAAATACCAATTAGGACCCATTGCCCTTTATGGTTGTGAGGTCTGGGGTCCGCTCACCAACCAAGAATTCACAAAATGGGACAAATACCAAATTGAGACTGCACGTAGAATTCTGCAAAAATTTTCTCTATGTACAACGTAAAACACCAAATAATGCATGCAGAGCAGAATTAGGTCGATACCCGCTAATTATTAAAATCCAGAAAAGAGCCGTTAAAATCTATAACCACTTAAAAGGAAGCGATTCCCAAACCTTCCATAACAAAGCCATCACCTACAGAGAGATGAACTTGGAGAAGAGTCCCCTAAGTAAGCTGGTCCTGGGGCTCTGTTCACAAACACAAACAGACCCCACACAGCCCCAGGACAACAATACAATTAGACCCAACCAAATCATGAGAAAACAAAAAGAGAATTACATTGGAATGAATTATCAAAAAAACAGAGCAAACTAGAATGATATTTGGTCCTAAACAGAGAGTACAAAGTGGCAGAATACCTGACCACTGTGACTGACCCAAACTTAAGGAAAGCTTTGATTATGTACAGACTCAGTGAGCATAGCCTTGCTATTGAGAAAGGCCGCCGTAGGCAGACCTGGCTCTCAAGAGAAGACAGGCTATGTGCACACTGCCCACAAAATGAGATGGAAACTGAGCTGCACTTCCTAACCTCCTGCCAAATGTATGACCATATTAGAGACACATATTTCCCTCAGATTACACAGATTCACAAAGAATTTGAAAACAAATCCAATTTTGATAAACTCCCTTATCTACTGGGTGAAAAACCACAGTGTGCCATCACAGCTGCAAGATTTGTGACCTGTTGCCACAAGAAAAGGGCAACCAGTGAAGAACAAACACCATTGGAAATACAACCCATATTTATGTTTATTTATTTTCCCTTTTGTACTTTAACTATTTGCACATTGTTACAACACTGTATATAGACATAATATGACATTTGAAATGTCTTTATTCTTTTGGAACTTTTGTGAGTGTAATGTTTACTGTTAATTTCCCTTTT
>CM062504.1:1449121-1499121 GCA_031479575.1 Coregonus ussuriensis | reverse complement strand
GTGTGTGTGTGTGTGTGTGTGTGGTTAGTGTGTGTGTGTGTGTGTGTGTGTGTGTGTGTGTGTGTGTGTGTGGTTAGTGTGTGTGTGTGTGTGTGTGTGTGTGTGTGTGTGTGTGGTTAGTGTGTGTGTGTGTGTGTGTGTGTGTGTGTGTGTGTGTGTGTGTGTGTGTGTGTGTGTGTGTGTGTGTGTGTGGTTAGTGTGTGTGTGTGTGTGTGTGTGTGTGTGTGTGTGTGTGTGTGTGTGTGTGTGTGTGTGTGTGGTTAGTGTGTGTGTGTGTGTGTGTGTGTGTGTGTGTGTGTGTGTGTGGTTAGTGTGTGTGTGTGTGTGTGTGTGTGTGTGTGTGTGTGTGTGTGTGTGTGTGTGTGTGTGTGTGTGTGTGTGTGTGTGTGTGTGTGTGTGTGTGGTTAGTGTGTGTGTGTGTGTGTGTGTGTGTGTGTGTGTGTGTGTGTGTGTGTGTGTGTGTGTGTGGTTAGTGTGTGTGTGTGTGTGTGTGTGTGTGTGTGTGTGTGTGTGTGTGTGTGTGTGTGTGTGTGTGTGTGTGTGTGTGTGTGTGTGTGTATGTGTGTGTGTGTGTGTGTGTGTGTGTGTGTGTGTGTGTGTGTGTGTGTGTGTGTGTGTGTGTGTGTGTGTGTGTGTGTGTGTGTGTGTTTCCATACCACATAAGGTGATGTACATGTGTTTCAGTCGTATCTTAGAGGCTCCGGTTCTGCAGAAGAGCATCTGGGTGTGAAGCCCCGCCTCTCCTCTCTGCTGCCAAAGCTGGATCCAACGCACATCACAACCACAGTCAAACACCACACCGTCCAGCCTCCTGGAAACAAAAACACATCACAGTCAAACACCACACCGTCCAGCCTCCTGGAAACAAAAACACATCACAGTCAAACACCACACCGTCCAGCCTCCTGGAAACAAAAACACATCACAGTCAAACAGCACACCGTCCAGCCTCCTGGAAACAAAAACACATCACAGTCAAACAGCACACCGTCCAGCCTCCTGGAAACAAAAACACACCACAGTCAAACACCACACCGTCCAGCCTCCTGGAAACACAAACACATCACAGTCAAACACCACGCCGTCCAGCCTCCTGGAAACAAAAACACACCACAGTCAAACAGCACACCGTCCAGCCTCCTGGAAACAAAAACACATCACAGTCAAACAGCACACCGTCCAGCCTCCTGGAAACAAAAACACATCACAGTCAAACACCACACCGTCCAGCCTCCTGGAAACAAAAACACATCACAGTCAAACAGCACACCGTCCAGCCTCCTGGAAACAAAAACACATCACAGTCAAACAGCACACCGTCCAGCCTCCTGGAAACAAAAACACATCACAGTCAAACACCACACCGTCCAGCCTCCTGGAAACAAAAACACATCACAGTCAAACAGCACACCGTCCAGCCTCCTGGAAACAAAAACACATCACAGTCAAACACCACACCGTCCAGCCTCCTGGAAACAAAAACACATCACAGTCAAACACCACACCGTCCAGCCTCCTGGAAACAAAAACACATCACAGTCAAACACCACACCGTCCAGCCTCCTGGAAACAAAAACACATCACAGTCAAACAGCACACCGTCCAGCCTCCTGGAAACAAAAACACACCACAGTCAAACACCACACCGTCCAGCCTCCTGGAAACAAAAACACACCACAGTCAAACACCACACCGTCCAGCCTCCTGGAAACAAAAACACATCACAGTCAAACACCACACCGTCCAGCCTCCTGGAAACAAAAACACATCACAGTCAAACACCACACCGTCCAGCCTCCTGGAAACAAAAACACATCACAGTCAAACACCACACCGTCCAGCCTCCTGGAAACAAAAACACATCACAGTCAAACAGCACACCGTCCAGCCTCCTGGAAACAAAAACACATCACAGTCAAACACCACACCGTCCAGCCTCCTGGAAACAAAAACACATCACAGTCAAACAGCACACCGTCCAGCCTCCTGGAAACAAAAACACATCACAGTCAAACAGCACACCGTCCAGCCTCCTGGAAACAAAAACACATCACAGTCAAACACCACACCGTCCAGCCTCCTGGAAACAAAAACACATCACAGTCAAACACCACGCCGTCCAGCCTCCTGGAAACAAAAACACATCACAGTCAAACACCACGCCGTCCAGCCTCCTGGAAACAAAAACACATCACAGTCAAACACCACACCGTCCAGCCTCCTGGAAACAAAAACACATCACAGTCAAACAGCACACCGTCCAGCCTCCTGGAAACAAAAACACATCACAGTCAAACACCACACCGTCCAGCCTCCTGGAAACAAAAACACATCACAGTCAAACAGCACACCGTCCAGCCTCCTGGAAACAAAAACACATCACAGTCAAACAGCACACCGTCCAGCCTCCTGGAAACAAAAACACATCACAGTCAAACACCACACCGTCCAGCCTCCTGGAAACAAAAACACATCACAGTCAAACACCACGCCGTCCAGATATGAGGGATGATTATACAGTAGTGAAGGAAAACAGCTAGTTTCAGATTTGAGGGATGATTATGCTGTAATAGGAAAACAGCTAGTTTAAGATATGAGGGTTGATTATACTATAATAGGAAAACAGCTAGTTTAAGATATGGGGGATGATTATACTGTAATAGGAAAACAACTAGTTTAAGATATGAGGGATGATTATACTATAATAGGAAAACAGCTAGTTTAAGATATGAGGGGTGATTATGCTGTAACAGGAAAGTCATTGGTAAATTAATGATTAGGCTATCAATCACAGGTTCCTAATCACTGGCTCCCACCACAATCTATTCCCTACATAGTGCACTACTTTAGACCAGAGAATGGCACCCTATTCCCTGCATAGTGCACTACTTTAGACCAGAGAATGGTACCCTATTCCCTATATAATGCACTACTTTAGACTAGGGCCCATAGTGTGCCATTGTTATGCACATTTTCATAATGTGCATAACATTTACAAAAGGTATATTGTATAATGAAGAGATATTATTTAAGACTCCATACACAGTAATGTTTTGCATATCGCCAATTTGATTTCTCCTCTCATTTAGTTCTGTCTAGATGAATGACTGTCCAGATGTCCTTGTAAAGGGTCAACACTTAATATCTCTGGGTCCATAAATTATACATGTTGATGACACCTCTATGAAGTAACTGCATCGGACATATACAAGTGCTACAGTACTATTTAATGAAGCTGCCAGTTGAAGACCTGTGAGACGTCTGTTTCTCAAACTAGACACTCTAATGTATTTGTCCTCTTGCTCAGTTGTGCACCGGGGCCTCCCACTCCTCTTTCTATTCTGGTTAGAGCCAGTTTGCGCTGTTCTGTGAAGGGAGTAGTACACAGCGTTGTACGAGATCTTCAGTTTCTTGGCAATTTCTCGCATGGAATAGCCTTCATTTCTCAGAACAAGAATAGACTGACGAGTTTCAGAAGAAAGTTATTTGTTTCTGGCCATTTTGAGCCTGTAATCGAACCCACAATTGCTGATGCGCCAGATACTCAACTAGTCTCAAGAAGGCCAGTTTTATTGCTTCTTTAATCAGCACAACAGTTTTCAGCTGTGCTAACATAATTGCAAAAGGGTTCTCTAATGATCAATTAGCCTTTTAAAATGATAAACTTGGATTAGCAAACACAATGTGCCATTGGAACACAGGACTGATGGTTGCTGATAATGGGCCTCTGTACGCCTATGTAGATATTCCATAAAAAATAAGCCGTTTCCAGCTACAATAGCCATTTACAACATCAACAATGTCTACACTGTATTTCTGATCAATTTGATGTTATTTTAATTGACAGAAAAAAAAGCTTTTCTTTCGAAAAGAAGGACATTTCTAAGTGACCCCAAACTTTGGAACGGTAGTGTGTGTACATGGAGATGACATCATATAGCTAGCCTATATATAGAACCACCTGAATATTGATCTAATTAATTATTTTCAAGTTGCTCAATTTCTTTTTGGCTTTAAATCACTTATTACCCTCTTTCTTCAAAAACTATTTTACAGTCACATGAATTCCAAACCAAATCAAATCAAATTTGTACTGTTATAAATTGTCTTTCTATTTGTTTTTATTGTTACTAACTATCTTTCTATTTGTTTTTACTGTTACTAACTGTCTTTCTATTTGTAGGGAGGGCCTACAAGGCCTCCCTTCGCCAAATCTGATCACGACTCCATTTTGCTCCTCCCTTCCTATAGGCAGAAACTCAAACAGGAAGTACCCGTACTAAGGACTATTCAACGCTAGTCTGACCAATCGGAATCCATGCTTCAAGATTGTTTTGATCACGCGGACTGGGATATGTTCCGGGTAGCCTTTGAGAATAACATTGACGAATACACGGACACGGTGACTGAGTTCATCAGGAAGTGTATAGGAGATGTTGTACCCACTGTGACTTTTAAAACCTACCCAAACCAGAAACCGTGGATAGATGGCAGCCTTCGTGCAAAACTGAAAGCGCGAACCCCCGCATTTAACCATGGCAAGGTGACTGGGAATATGGTCGAACAGAAAGAGTGTAGCTACTCACTCTGCAAGGCAATTAAACTGGCAAAACATCAGTATAGAGACAAAGTGGAGTCGCAATTCAACGGCTCAAACACGAGACGTATGTGGCAGGGTCTACAGACAATCACGAATTACAAAGGGAAAACCAGCCACATCGCAGACACCGAAGTCTTGCTTCCGGACAAGCTAAATACCTTCTTCACCTGCTTTGAGGATAACACAGTGCCACTGACGAGGCCCACTACCAAGGACTGTGGCCTCTCCTTCTCCGTGGCCAACGTGAGTAAGACATTTAAGCGTGTTAACCCCCGCAAGGCTGCCGGCCCAGACGGCATCCGTAGCCGCGTCCTCAGAGCATGCGCAGACCAGCTGGCTGGTGTGTTTACGGACATATTCAATCTCTCCCTATCCCAGTCTGCTGTCCCCACTTGCTTCAAGATGTCCACCATTGTTCCTGTATCCAAGAAAGCTAAGGTAACTGAACTAAATCACTATCGCCCTGTAGCACTTACTTATGTCATCATGAAGTGCTTTGAGAGACTAGTTAAGGATCATATCACCTCTACCTTACCTGACACCCTAGACCCACTTCAATTTGCATTCCGACCCAATAGATCCACAGACGATGCAATCACCATCGCACTGCACACTGCCCTATCCCATCTGGACAAGAGGAATACCTATGTAAGAATGCTGTTCATTGACTATAGCTCAGCGTTCAACACCATAGTACCCTCCAAGCTCATCATTAAGCACAGGGCCTTGGGTCTGAACCCCGCCCTGTGCAACTGGGTCCTGGACTTCCTGACGGCCCCCCCCCCCCAGGTGGTGAAGGTAGGAAACAACACCTCCACTTCACTGACCTTCAACACAGGGGCACCACAAGGGTGCGTGCTCAGCCCCCTGCTGTACTCCCTGTTCACCCATGACTGCGTGGCCAAGCACGCCTCCAACTCAATCATCAAGTTTGCAGACGATACAACAATAGTAGGCCTGATTACTAACAATGACGAGAGCCTACCGGGAGGAGGTGAGGGCTCTGGGAGTGTGGTGCCAGGAAAATAACCTCTCACTCAACGTCAACAAAACAAAGGAGATGATCGTGGACTTCAGGAAACAGCAGAGGGAGCACCCACCTATCCACATCGAAGGGACCGCAGTGGAGAAGGTGGAAAGCTTCAAGTTCCTTGGCGTACACATCACTGACGATCTGAAATGGTCCAACCACACAGACAGTGTGGTGAAGAAGGTGCAAGAGCGCCTCTTCAACCTCGGGAGGCTGAAGAAATGTGGCTGGGCACCTAAAACCCTCACAAACTTTTACAGATGCACAATTGAGAGCATCCTGTCGGGCTGTATCACTGCCTGGTACGGCAACTGCACCGCCCGCAACCGCAGGGCTCTCCAGAGGGTGGTGCGGTCTGCCGAACGCATTACCGGGGGGCAAACTACCCGCCCTCCAGGACACCTACAGCACCCGATGTCACAGGAAGGCCAAAAAGATCATCAAGGACAACAACCACCCGAGTCACTGCCTGTTCACCCCACTATCTTCCAGAAGGCGAGGTCAGTACAGGTGCATCAAAGCTGGGACCGAGAGACTGAAAAACAGCTTCTATCTCAAGGCCATCAGACTGGTCCTCTGTAGCTCAATTGGTAGAGCATGGCGCTTGTAACGCCAGGGTAGTGGGTTCGATCCCCGGGTCCACTGATACGTAAAAATGTATGCACACATGACTGTAAGTCGCTTTGGATAAAATGCTAAATGGCATATTATATTATATTATTATTATTATATGTTAAATAGCCATCACTAGGCGGCTTAGAGGCTGCTGCCCCATATACATAGACACGGAATCACTGGTCACTTTAATAATGGAACGCTAGTCACTTTAATAATGTTTACATACTGCTTTACTCATCTCATATGTATATACTGTATTCTACTCTACTGTATTCTAGTCAATGCCACTCCAACATTGCTCGTCCTAATATTAATTTATTTCTTAATTCCATTCTTTTACTTTTAGGTTTGTGTGTATTGTTGTGAATTGTTAGATACTACTGCACTGTTGGAGCTAGAAACACAAGCATTTCGCTACACCCGCAATAACATCTGCTAAACATGTGTATGTAACCAATACAATGTGATTTGATTTGTTTTTACTGTTACTAACTGTCTTTCTATTTGTTTTTACTGTTACTAACTGTCTTTCTATTTGTTTTTAATGTTACTAAGTTTTTAATGTTACTAACTGTCTTTCTATTTGTTTTTACTGTTACTAACTGTCTTTCTATTTGTTTTTACTGTTACTAACTGTCTTTCTATTTGTTTTTAATGTTACTAACTGTCTTTCTATTTGTTTTTAATGTTACTAACTGTCTTTCTATTTGTTTTTAATGTTACTAACTGTCTTTCTATTTGTTTTTACTGTTACTAACTGTCTTTCTATTTGTTTTTACTGTTACTAACTGTCTTTCTATTTGTTTTTACTGTTACTAACTGTCTTTCTATTTGTTTTTACTGTTACTAACTGTCTTTCTATTTGTTTTTACTGTTACTAACTGTCTTTCTATTTGTTTTTAATGTTACTAACTGTCTTTCTATTTGTTTTTAATGTTACTAACTGTCTTTCTATTTGTTTTTACTGTTACTAACTGTCTTTCTATTTGTTTTTACTGTTACTAACTGTCTTTATATTTGTTTTTAATGTTACTAACTGTCTTTCTATTTGTTTTTACTGTTACTAACTGTCTTTCTATTTGTTTTTACTGTTACTAACTGTCTTTCTATTTTTTTTCACTGTTACTAACTGTCTTTCTATTTGTTTTTACTGTTACTAACTGTCTTTCTATTTGTTTTTACTGTTACTAACTGTCTTTCTATTTGTTTTTAATGTTACTAACTGTCTTTCTATTTGTTTTTACTGTTACTAACTGTCTTTCTATTTGTTTTTAATGTTACTAACTGTCTTTCTATTTGTTTTTAATGTTACTAACTGTCTTTCTATTTGTTTTTACTGTTACTAACTGTCTTTCTATTTGTTTTTACTGTTACTAACTGTCTTTCTATTTGTTTTTACTGTTACTAACTGTCTTTCTATTTGTTTTTAATGTTACTAACTGTCTTTCTATTTGTTTTTACTGTTACTAACTGTCTTTCTATTTGTTTTTACTGTTACTAACTGTCTTTCTATTTGTTTTTAATGTTACTAACTGTCTTTCTATTTGTTTTTACTGTTACTAACTGTCTTTCTATTTGTTTTTACTGTTACTAACTGTCTTTCTATTTGTTTTTACTGTTACTAACTGTCTTTCTATTTGTTTTTACTGTTACTAACTGTCTTTCTATTTGTTTTTAATGTTACTAACTGTAAATCCAAACAGAACAGGGCAGGATGGGTCTGGTAATTGGTAGTGCGGAGTAGTGCCTTCATTCAAATAGTCCCCTTATTTCACACCCTATATACAGTGTACATTAGGATGTTGTCATATAGGTAGATTATATAATAGAATCATGTGTGCCCACTAAAAACCAGACCAGGCAATAATGGGAAAGGACAGAATGGGTCAGATTATATCACCACACTACAGTATGTATATGAAAATGACCATAGAAACTGTATAATTAATGTGTTTTATTTCATTATCAGGACCCTATGGGACTATATGTAGACAAGGTGCCGTTTGAGACTCAGACAGACAGTGCATTGTGTTTTACCTGGTTGTTTTGCTGTGGCACACAAATATTGTTTGAATGAAAATGTAACTTACAGCTCGGAGAGTTGCAGGTTCTGGAACAGTTGCCAGGACAAGGTGGTCAGAGGGTTCTTGGATAGGTTTCTAGAGAAAGAGAGAGAGAGAGAGAGAGAGAGAGAGAGAGAGAGAGAGAGAGAGAGAGAGAGAGAGAGAGAGAGAGAGAGAGAGAGAGAGAGAGAGAGAGAGAGAGAGAGAGAGAGAGAAGGGAAGGGAAGAAAAAAGCTAAACTTAGTTAACCTCAGCAGAACTCATCAGAACTCAACAGAACTCAGTAGAACTCATCAGAACTCAGCCGGATTCAGCAGATCTCAGCAGGACTCAGCAGAACTCAGCAGGATTCATCAGGACTCATCAGGACTCATCAGAACTCAGTAGGACTCATCAGGACTCAGCAGAACTCAGCAGAACTCAGCAGGACTCATCAAAACTCAGTAGGACTCAGCAGAACTCAGCAGAACTCAGCAGAATTCAGTAGGACTCATCAGAACTCAGCAGAACTCATCAGGACTCAGTAGGACTCATCAGAACTCATCAGATCTCAGCAGGACTCAGCAGAACTCAGCAGGATTCATCAGGACTCATCAGGACTCATCAGAACTCAGTAGAACTCATCAGAACTCAGCCGGATTCAGCAGATCTCAGCAGGATTCAGCAGAACTCAGCAGGATTCATCAGGACTCATCAGGACTCATCAGAACTCAGCAGAACTCAGCAGGACTCAGCAGGACTCATCAAAACTCAGTAGGACTCATCAGAACTCAGCAGAACTCATCAGGACTCAGTAGGACTCATCAGAACTCATCAGGACTCAGTAGGACTCAGCAGAACTCAGCAGGATTCATCAGGACTCATCAGGACTCATCAGAACTCAGTAGGACTCATCAGGACTCAGCAGAACTCAGCAGAACTCAGCAGAATTCAGCAGGACTCATCAAAACTCAGTAGGACTCATCAGGACTCAGCAGAACTCAGCAGAACTCAGTAGGACTCATCAGAACTCATCAGAACTCAGTAGGACTCATCAGAACTCAGCAGGACTCAGTAGGACTCATCAGGACTCATCAGAACTCAGCAGGACTCATCAGAACTCAGCAGAACTCAGTAGGACTCATCAGAACTCAGCAGAACTCAGCAGGACTCAGCAGGACTCATCAGAACTCAGCAGAACTCAGTAGGACTCATCAGAACTCATCAGAACTCAGCAGAACTCAGTAGGATTCATCAGAACTCAGCAGGACTCAGCAGGAATCATCAGTGAGAGAGAGGCAGAGAGAGAAAGAGGCAGAGGGAGAGAGAGGCAGTGAGAGAGAGACAGAAAGAGAGAGAGGCAGAGAGAGAGAGAGGCAGTGAGAGAGACAGAGAGAGAGAGAGAGGCAGAGAGAGAGAAGCAGAGAGAGAGAGGCAGAGAGAGAGAGAGGCAGAGAGAGAGAGACATATAGAGAGAGAGAGCAAGAGAGAGAGGCAGAGAGGGAGAGGCAGTGAGAGAGTCAGAGAGAGGCAGTGAAAGAGAGAGGCAGAGAGAGAGAGGCAGAGAGAGAGAGGCAGAGAGAGCGACAGCGAGAGACAGGCAGAGAGAGAGAGGCAGTGAGGCAGAGAGAGAGGCAGAGAGAGAGAGAGAGAGAGAGAGAGAGAGAGAGAGAGAGAGAGAGAGAGAGAGAGAGAGAGAGAGAGAGAGAGAGAGAGAGAGAGAGAGAGAGAGAGAGGGGGAGACAGTGTGAGAGACAGTTGTTGAACCAGCCTTCATTATAGTAGACCTGAGGGAGGGCTTGGGTTGTTGTTGAACCAGCCTTCATTATAGTAGACCTGAGGGAGGGCTTGGGTTGTTGTTGAACCAGCCTTCATTATAGCAGACCTGAGGGAGGGCTTGTTGTTGAACCACCCTTCATTATAGTAGACCTGAGGGAGGGCTTGGGTTGTTGTTGAACCAGCCTTCATTATAGTAGACCTGAGGGAGGGCTTGGGTTGTTGTTGAACCAGCCTTCATTATAGTAGACCTGAGGGAGGGCTTGTTGTTGAACCAGCCTTCATTATAGTAGACCTGAGGGAGGGCTTGTTGTTGAACCAGCCTTCATTATAGTAGACCTGAGGGAGGGCTTGGGTTGTTGAACCAGCCTTCATTATAGTAGACCTGAGGGAGGGCTTGGGTTGTTGTTGAACCAGCCTTCATTATAGTAGACCTGAGGGAGGGCTTGTTGTTGAACCAGCCTTCATTATAGTAGACCTGAGGGAGGGCTTGTTGTTGAACCAGCCTTCATTATAGTAGACCTGAAGGAGGGCTTGGGTTGTTGTTGAACCAGCCTTCATTATAGTAGACCTGAGGGAGGGCTTGTTGTTGAACCAGCCTTCATTATAGTAGACCTGAAGGAGGGCTTGGGTTGTTGTTGAACCAGCCTTCATTATAGTAGACCTGAGGGAGAGCTTGGGTTGTTGTTGAACCAGCCTTCATTATAGTAGACCTGAAGGAGGGCTTGTTGTTGAACCAGCCTTCATTATAGTAGACCTGAGGGAGGGCTTGGGTTGTTGAACCAGCCTTCATTATAGTAGATCTGAGGGAGGGCTTGTTGTTGAACCAGCCTTCATTATAGTAGACCTGAGGGAGGGCTTGTTGTTGAACCAGCCTTCATTATAGTAGATCTGAGGGAGGGCTTGGGTTGTTGTTGAACCAGCCTTCATTATAGTAGACCTGAGGGAGGGTTTGGGTTGTTGTTGAACCAGCCTTCATTATAGTAGACCTGAGGGAGGGCTTGTTGTTGAACCAGCCTTCATTATAGTAGACCTGAGGGAGGGCTTGGGTTGTTGTTGAACCAGCCTTCATTATAGTAGACCTGAGGGAGGGCTTGGGTTGTTGTTGAACCAGCCTTCATTATAGTAGATCTGAGGGAGGACTTGGGTTGTTGAACCAGCCTTCATTATAGTAGACCTGAGGGAGGGCTTGGGTTGTTGTTGAACCAGCCTTCATTATAGTAGACCTGAGGGAGGGCTTGGGTTGTTGAACCAGCCTTCATTATAGTAGACCTGAGGGAGGGCTTGGGTTGTTGTTGAACCAGCCTTCATTATAGTAGATCTGAGGGAGGGCTTGGGTTGTTGTTGAACCAGCCTTCATTATAGTAGACCTGAGGGAGGGCTTGTTGTTGAACCAGCCTTCATTATAGTAGACCTGAGGGAGGGCTTGTTGTTGAACCAGCCTTCATTATAGTAGATCTGAGGGAGGGCTTGGGTTGTTGTTGAACCAGCCTTCATTATAGTAGACCTGAGGGAGGGCTTGGGTTGTTGTTGAACCAGCCTTCATTATAGTAGACCTGAGGGAGGGCTTGGGTTGTTGTTGAACCAGCCTTCATTATAGTAGATCTGAGGGAGGGCTTGTTGTTGAACCAGCCTTCATTATAGTAGACCTGAGGGAGGGCTTGTTGTTGAACCAGCCTTCATTATAGTAGATCTGAGGTAGGGCTTGTTGTTGAACCAGCCTTCATTATAGTAGACCTGAGGGAGGGGTTGGGTTGTTGAACCAGCCTTCATTATAGTAGACCTGAGGGAGGGCTTGGGTTGTTGTTGAATCAGCCTTCATTATAGTAGACCTGAGGGAGGGCTTGTTGTTGAACCAGCCTTCATTATAGTAGACCTGAGGGAGGGCTTGGGTTGTTGTTGAATCAGCCTTCATTATAGTAGACCTGAGGGAGGGCTTGTTGTTAACCAGCCTTCATTATAGTAGACCTGAGGGAGGGCTTGTTGTTGAACCAGCCTTCATTATAGTAGACCTGAGGGAGGGCTAGGGTTGTTGTTGAACCAGCCTTCATTATAGTAGATCTGAGGGAGGGCTTGGGTTGTTGTTGAACCAGCCTTCATTATAGTAGACCTGAGGGAGGGCTTGGGTTGTTGTTGAACCAGCCTTCATTATAGTAGACCTGAGGGAGGGCTTGGGTTGTTGTTGAACCAGCCTTCATTATAGTAGACCTGAAGGAGGGCTTGTTGTTGAACCAGCCTTCATTATAGTAGACCTGAGGGAGGGCTTGGGTTGTTGAACCAGCCTTCATTATAGTAGACCTGAGGGAGGGCTTGGGTTGTTGAACCAGCCTTCATTATAGTAGACCTGAGGGAGGGCTTGGGTTGTTGAACCAGCCTTCATTATAGTAGATCTGAGGGAGGGCTTGGGTTGTTGTTGAACCAGCCTTCATTATAGTAGACCTGAGGGAGGGCTTGGGTTGTTAACCAGCCTTCATTATAGTAGATCTGAGGGAGGGCTTGTTGTTGAACCAGCCTTCATTATAGTAGACCTGAGGGAGGGCTTGGGTTGTTGTTGAACCAGCCTTCATTATAGTAGACCTGAGGGAGGGCTTGGGTTGTTGTTGAACCAGCCTTCATTATAGTAGACCTGAGGGAGGGCTTGGGTTGTTGTTGAACCAGCCTTCATTATAGTAGACCTGAGGGAGGGCTTGGGTTGTTCTTGAACCAGCCTTCATTATAGTAGACCTGAGGGAGGGCTTGGGTTGTTGTTGAACCAGCCTTCATTATAGTAGACCTGAGGGAGGGCTTGTTGTTGAACCAGCCTTCATTATAGTAGACCTGAGGGAGGGCTTGTTGTTGAACCAGCCTTCATTATAGTAGACCTGAGGGAGGGCTTGGGTTGTTGAACCAGCCTTCATTATAGTAGACCTGAGGGAGGGCTTGGGTTGTTGAACCAGCCTTCATTATAGTAGACCTGAGGGAGGGCTTGGGTTGTTGTTGAACCAGCCTTCATTATAGTAGACCTGAGGGAGGGCTTGGGTTGTTGTTGAACCAGCCTTCATTATAGTAGGCCTGAGGGAGGGCTTGTTGTTGAACCAGCCTTCATTATAGTAGACCTGAGGGAGGGCTTGGGTTGTTGTTGAACCAGCCTTCATTATAGTAGATCTGAGGGAGGGCTTGTTGTTGAACCAGCCTTCATTATAGTAGACCTGAGGGAGGGCTTGTTGTTGAACCAGCCTTCATTATAGTAGACCTGAGGGAGGGCTTGGGTTGTTGTTGAACCAGCCTTCATTATAGTAGACCTGAGGGAGGGCTTGGGTTGTTGTTGAACCAGCCTTCATTATAGCAGACCTGAGGGAGGGCTTGGGTTGTTGTTGAACCAGCCTTCATTATAGTAGACCTGAGGGAGGGCTTGGGTTGTTGTTGAACCAGCCTTCATTATAGTAGACCTGAGGGAGGGCTTGGGTTGTTGTTGAACCAGCCTTCATTATAGTAGACCTGAGGGAGGGCTTGTTGTTGAACCAGCCTTCATTATAGTAGACCTGAGGGAGGGCTTGTTGTTGAACCAGCCTTCATTATAGTAGACCTGAGGGAGGGCTTGTTGTTGAACCAGCCTTCATTATAGTAGACCTGAGGGAGGGCTTGGGTTGTTGTTGAACCAGCCTTCATTATAGTAGACCTGAGGGAGGGCTTGTTGTTGAACCAGCCTTCATTATAGTAGACCTGAGGGAGTGCTTGGGTTGTTGAACCAGCCTTCATTATAGTAGATCTGAGGTAGGGCTTGGGTTGTTGTTGAACCAGCCTTCATTATAGTAGGCCTGAGGGAGGGCTTGTTGTTGAACCAGCCTTCATTATAGTAGACCTGAGGGAGGGCTTGGGTTGTTGTTGAACCAGCCTTCATTATAGTAGATCTGAGGGAGGGCTTGTTGTTGAACCAGCCTTCATTATAGTAGACCTGAGGGAGGGCTTGTTGTTGAACCAGCCTTCATTATAGTAGATCTGAGGGAGGGCTTGGGTTGTTGTTGAACCAGCCTTCATTATAGTAGACCTGAGGGAGGGCTTGGGTTGTTGAACCAGCCTTCATTATAGTAGACCTGAGTGAGGGCTTGTTGTTGAACCAGCCTTCATTATAGTAGACCTGAGGGAGGGCTTGTTGTTGAACCAGCCTTCATTATAGTAGACCTGAGGGAGGGCTTGGGTTGTTGTTGAACCAGCCTTCATTATAGTAGACCTGAGGGAGGACTTGGGTTGTTGAACCAGCCTTCATTATAGTAGACCTGAGGGAGGGCTTGTTGTTGAACCAGCCTTCATTATAGTAGACCTGAGGGAGGGCTTGGCTTGTTGTTGAACCAGCCTTCATTATAGTAGACCTGAGGGAGGGCTTGTTGTTGAACCAGCCTTCATTATAGTAGACCTGAAGGAGGGCTTGTTGTTGAACCAGCCTTCATTATAGTAGACCTGAGGGAGGGCTTGGGTTGTTGTTGAACCAGCCTTCATTATAGTAGATCTGAGGGAGGGCTTGTTGTTGAACCAGCCTTCATTATAGTAGACCTGAAGGAGGGCTTGTTGTTGAACCAGCCTTCATTATAGTTTTTTTTTAATATTACAAAAAAAAGGAAGAGAGGAGAGAGAGGTGAGAGAAATGAAGAGGGTGAAAAGGAGAGGAGAGTGTGAATGAGAGAGAGAGAGAGGTGTGAGAGCGAATGAGAGCGAACAAGTCTGCTAGCAACAGAGTCTTGGAGGCAGAGCTCTCTCTCTCTCCTCCTCTCTGTCTCTGTCTCTGTCTCTGTCTCTGTCTCTGTCTCTGTCTCTCTCTCTCTCTCTCTCTCTCTCTCTCTCTCTCTCTCTCTCTCTCTCTCTGTCTCTCTCTCTCTCTCTCTCTCTCTCTCTCTCTCTCTGTCTCTCTCTCTCTCTCTCTCTCTCTCTCTCTCTCTGTCTCTGTCTCTGTCTCTCTCTCTCTCTCTCTCTCTCTCTCTCTCTCTCTCTCTCTCTCTCTGCCTCTCTCTCTCTCTCTCTCTCTCTCTCTCTCTCTCTCTCTCTCTCTCTCTCTCTCTGTCTCTCTCTCTCTCTCTCTCTCTCTCTCTCTCTGTCTCTCTCTCTCTCTCTCTCTCTCTCTCTCTCTCTCTCTCTCTCTCTCTCTCTCTCTCTCTCTCTCTCTCTCTCTCTCTCTCTCTCTCTCTCTTCTCTCTCTCTCTTCTCTCTCTCTCTTCTCTCTCCCTCCCTCCCGGCAGGAAGTGTTCTCTGTAAACATCATCCTTCGCCACGAGAAATGTCAGCTAAAATTGGAGTTGGGGGGAGGTAAGTCAATGATTAATAAATTAATCTAAAATAAATAATTAAATAAGCCATGTGAGGTGATTATTACATTGGAAATTAGCAGTGTAGAAAATGAATCAGTCTATAAGCAGGTCAGCTGGGTTCACAGGCTCAAAGGACAATGACGCCCTGTCATCATCACTAGGAATCGTCTCTCTGCGTGCCTCACAAATGGCACCCTGTTCCTTACATTACAGAACAAGTAGTGCACTATATAGGGAATAGGGTGCCATTCTCTGGTCTAAAGTAGTGCACTATATAGGGAATAGGGTGCCATTCTCTGGTCTAAAGTAGTGCACTACATAGGGAATAGGGTACCATTCTCTGGTCTAAAGTAGTGCACCATATAGGGAATAGGGTACCATTCTCTGGTCTGAAGTAGTGCACTAAATAGGGAATAGGGTGCCATTTGGGACATTGCCTCTCTCTGCATCTTCAAAAACACTTTGAACCTTAATCAACTAAACATCACTGCATCTCATCTGAGCCTCTGTTGCCTGTTTGCCTTGAACTCCTGGTACTGTTTAATGTGAGAGCTGTTGAGAGTAAGACTATATGAGATGTGGCAAATACACTTGATCTTCAACTGTAGAGACACAAAGCAATCTAAACTATTTGAAGAAGGAACAGCAATTACACATTCCACTATGTAGTGGCACTGGATGTAGCTAGCACCCCTATGTAGTGGCACTGGATGTAGCTAGCACCACTATGTAGTGGCACTGGATGTAGCTAGCACCCCTATGTAGTGGCACTAGATGTAGCTAGCACCACTATGTAGTGGCACTGGATGTAGCTAGCACCACTATGTAGTGGCACTGGATGTAGCTAGCACCCCTATGTAGTGGTACTGGATGTAGCTAGCAACACTATGCAGTGGCACTGGATGTAGCTAGCAACACTATGCAGTGGCACTGGATGTAGCTAGCAACACTATGTAGTGGCACTGGATGTAGCTAGCACCACTATGAACAGTGGAGATGGATGAAGCTAGCAACAGAACAGTGGAGCTGGATGAAGCACCATAACAGTGGAGATGGATGAAGCACCAGAACAGTGGAGATGGATGAAGCACGAGAACAGTGGAGATGGATGAAGCACGAGAACAGTGGAGATGGATGAAGCACGAGACAGTGGAGATGGATGAAGCACGAGAACAGTGGAGATGGATGAAGCACGAGAACAGTGGAGATGGATGAAGCACGAGAACAGTGGAGATGGATGAAGCACGAGAACAGTGGAGATGGATGAAGCACGAGAACAGTGGAGATGGATGAAGCACGAGAACAGTGGAGATGGATGAAGCACGAGAACAGTGGAGATGGATGAAGCACGAGAACAGTGGAGATGGATGAAGCACGAGAACAGTGGAGATGGATGAAGCTAGCAACAGAACAGTGGAGATGGATGAAGCACGAGAACAGTGGAGATGGATGAAGCACGAGAACAGTGGAGATGGATGAAGCACGAGAACAGTGGAGATGGATGAAGCACGAGAACAGTGGAGATGGATGAAGCTAGCAACAGAACAGTGGAGATGGATGAAGCTAGCAACAGAACAGTGGAGATGGATGAAGCTAGCAACAGAACAGTGGAGCTGGATGCCCCAAACATAACACTTTGTATTCAGGACAAAAAGTGAATTGCTTTGCCACATCTTTTGCAGTATTACTTTAGTGCCTTGTTGCAAACAGGGTGTTGTTTTAGAATATTTGTATTCTGTACAGTCTTCCTTCTTTTCACTCTGTCATTTAGGTTAGTATTGTGGAGTAACTACAATGTTGGTCCATCCTCAGTTTTCTCCTATCACAGCCATTCAACTCTGTAACTGTTTTAAAGTCAATGTTGGCCTCATGGTGAAATCCCTCAGTGGTTTCCTTCCTCTCCGGCAACAGAGTTAGGAAGGATGGCTGTATCTTTGTAGTGACTGGGTGTATTGAGACACCATCCAAAGTGTAATTAACAACTTCACCATGCTCAAAGGGATATTCAATGTCTGCTTTTTTTAAATTTATTTTACCCATCTACCAATAGGTGCCCTTCATTGCGAGCCTTTGGAAAACCTCCCTGGTCTTTGTGGTTGAATCTGTGTTTGAAATTCACTGCTCGACTGAGGGACCTTACAGATAATTGTATGTCTGGGGAACAGAGATGAGGTAGTCATTCAAAAATAATGTTAAACATTATTATTGCACACAGAGACCATGGAACTTATTATGTGACTTGTTAAGCACATTTTTACTTATTTAGGCTTGCCATAACAAAGGGGTTGAATACTTATTGACTGAAGACAATTTCGAAAATCATAATTCCACTTTAACATTATGGGGTATTGTGTGTAGGCCAGTGACAAAAAAAATCTTACATTCAAAATTCAGGCTGTAACAGAACAAAATGTGGAAAGTCAAGGGGTGTGAATACTTTCTAAAGGCACAGTCATTTATCTTTAGATGGTTCTTCATACTGTATGTCTGTGAAGTGAGATTTTCTTCATAGTACATTTTTGGGTAAAAAATAAAATAAAATAATGAAAACCTAGAAAGTTCTATCTGCATATACCTATTTGAATTTGGTGCTATAAGGTGCTATCTGATATCCAATCACAAGCTTCAACAAATACAGACCGACTAATCAGAACACATCTTTGCCATCTCCCTCTAAGCATGGTCCAGGCTAATCTACCCAGCAATAACGGCACGCAAGCAAAAAAACAGCACTGTCAGAAATCTTAAAGTCAATTATGTCACATCGTTGTTCAACGATGACAATAATTTGTCTAATGATCATAATACATTTCTTTAATGTATTGGATGATGTGTTCTGTCTCTATCTTGGTAAAATAGTGTTATTCTATCATTTATGTATTCAAATAGCTACAGTCTTCTTAGAAACGGAACATGTCTAATTCAGATAGAACCTGAACCCAGATTGACATTTCAGAGCCGTCAGGTTCTATCTGGCGATTGCACCCCTCTAAAAAAAAAAACGGATTTACAAATGTCTCAGGATTTTGATACTCTGTACTTTAGGTACCTTTAAGGTTTGGACCTTAACGGGTTACGAAAGAAGAATTCACTACAAAACAGTTCTGAGATCTGGGATGTGAAAACCGTTGATGCTCAATATCTCAGAACTCTGCTTTGCGCTGATAGGACCTTATAGTCCCAAGGTCCCGATAGGGGTCAGGGTTCCATTTGGGATGCAGCCTGTACGTTGGCCCCTCTAACTGGAATTGCAGCCTGTCCGATCCTAGCCAGTAGTTCAGAACAATGCAGCAGGGTGGTGTGGGTTCAATAATGCTGTTTAACAACATGGCAACTGGAGCAGTGCAGAAAGGGCCATATTCCCCCATGCGAAAACTAACTAGACTGCTGGGGCTAGGAAGCAACATTCAGCTCCTCATTCTTAGGGTTTAACAATTCTGGTAACTTTCACAAAATCTCCAGGTTTCCAGATATCCTGGTTGGTAGAATCGGGATTCCCGGATTTCCTGGTTATTCCCTCCTGATTCCAGGAATCTTCCAATGATCCAATCGGGATTTCTGGAAAACCTGGACATTTTAGGAAAGTCACTGGAATTTTGCAACCTTACTCATGCTGCTGAGGCTTTAAGAAGCA
This sequence comes from Coregonus ussuriensis, assembly GCA_031479575.1. Taxonomy (NCBI): domain Eukaryota; kingdom Metazoa; phylum Chordata; class Actinopteri; order Salmoniformes; family Salmonidae; genus Coregonus; species Coregonus ussuriensis. The sequence goes on along the minus strand of CM062504.1, from coordinate 1,480,142 downwards.
GGAATATTACCCCTATGAGATATGATCAGGAGAAACCACTGTCCCTATGAGATATGATGAGGAGAAACCACTGTCCCTATGAGATATGATGAGGGGAAACCACTGTCCCTATGAGATATGATGAGGAGAAACCACTGTCCCTATGAGATATGATGAGGAGAAACCACTGTCCCTATGAGATATGATGAGGAGAAACCACTGTCCCTATGAGATATGATGAGGAGAAACCACTGTCCCTATGAGATATGATGAGGAGAAACCACTGTCCCTATGAGATATGATGAGGGGAAACCACTGTCCCTATGAGATATGATGAGGAGAAACCACTGTCCCTATGAGATATGATGAGGGGAAACCACTGTCCCTATGAGATATGATGAGGGGAAACCACTGTCCCTATGAGATATGATGAGGAGAAACCACTGTCCCTATGAGATATGATGAAGAGAAGCCACTGTCCCTATGAGATATGATGAGGAGAAACCACTGTCCCTATGAGATATGATGAGGGGAAACCACTGTCCCTATGAGATATGATGAGGAGAAACCACTGTCCCTATGAGATATGATGAGGAGAAACCACTGTCCCTATGAGATATGATCAGGAGAAACCACTGTCCCTATGAGATATGATGAGGAGAAACCACTGTCCCTATGAGATATGATCAGGAGAAACCACTGTCCCTATGAGATATGATGAAGAGAAGCCACTGTCCCTATGAGATATGATGAGGAGAAACCACTGTCCCTATGAGATATGATGAGGAGAAACCACTGTCCCTATGAGATATGAGGAGGAGAAACCACCGTCCCTATGAGATATGATGAGGGGAAACCACCGTCCCTATGAGATATGATGAGGGGAAACCACTGTCCCTATGAGATATGATCAGGAGAAACCACTGTCCCTATGAGATATGATGAGGAGAAACCACTGTCCCTATGAGATATGATGAGGGGAAACCACTGTCCCTATGAGATATGATCAGGAGAAACCACTGTCCCTATGCGATATGATGAGGAGAAACCACTGTCCCTATGAGATATGATGAGGAGAAACCACTGTCCCTATGAGATATGATGAGGAGAAACCACTGTCCCTATGAGATATGATGAGGAGAAACCACTGTCCCTATGAGATATGATGAGGAGAAACCACTGTCCCTATGAGATATGATGAGGAGAAACCACTGTCCCTATGAGATATGATCAGGAGAAACCACTGTCCCTATGAGATATGATGAGGGGAAACCACTGTCCCTATGAGATATGATGAGGAGAAACCACTGTCCCTATGATATATGATAGGGAGAAACCACTGTCCCTATGAGATATGATGAGGGGAAACCACTGTCCCTATGAGATATGATGAGGAGAAACCACTGTCCCTATGAGATATGATGAGGAGAAACCACTGTCCCTATGAGATATGATCAGGAGAAACCACTGTCCCTATGAGATATGATGAGGAGAAACCACTGTCCCTATGAGATATGATGAGGAGAAACCACTGTCCCTATGAGATATGATGAGGGGAAACCACTGTCCCTATGAGATATGATGAGGAGAAACCACCTTTATGAAACACATCCCTTGATATCCTGGTCATTGAGGAAGTAAAGGGCAGCTTGGTTTCCTGCTCTTACTTCCTCATACAGGAGCTAAGGATCATGGGTAAAGGTCTTACATGGATCATCTCAATCAATTACCTGCATATGACGGAGGCACAGTACAGCCAAGCCCCATATCGTATCCTCCACATATCCGTGTGGTAACACCCCTCCTATCCTCCATGTGGTAACACCCCTCCTATCCTCCATGTGGTAACACCCCTCCTATCCTCCATGTGGTAACACCCCTCCTATCCTCCATGTGGTAACACCCCTCCTATCCTCCATGTGGTAACACCCCTCCTATCCTCCATGTGGTAACACCCCTCCTATCCTCCATGTGGTAACACCCCTCCTATCCTCCATGTGGTAACACCCCTCCTATGCTCCATGTGGTAACACCCCTCCTATCCTCCATGTGGTAACACCCCTCCTATCCTCCATGTGGTAACACCCCTCCTATCCTCCATGTGGTAACACCCCTCCTATCCTCCATGTGGTAACACCCCTCCTATCATCCATGTGGTAACACCCCTCCTATCCTCCATGTGGTAACACCCCTCCTATCCTCCATGTGGTAACACCCCTCCTATGCTCCATGTGGTAACACCCCTCCTATCCTCCATGTGGTAACACCCCTCCTATCCTCCATGTGGTAACACCCCTCCTATCCTCCATGTGGTAACACCCCTCCTCCATGTGGTAACACCCCTCCTATCCTCCATGTGGTAACACCCCTCCTATGCTCCATGTGGTAACACCCCCTCCTATGCTCCATGTGGTAACACCCCTCCTATCCTCCATGTGGTAACACCCCTCCTATCCTCCGTGTGGTAACACCCCTCCTATCCTCCATGTGGTAACACCCCTCATGTCATCCATGTGGTAACACCCCTCCTATCCTCCATGTGGTAACACCCCTCCTATCCTCCATGTGGTAACAACCCTCCTATCCTCCATGTGGTAACACCCCTCCTATCCTCCATGTGGTAACACCCCTCCTATCCTCCATGTGGTAACACCCATCCTATCCTCCATGTGGTAACACCCCTCCTATCCTTCATGTGGTAACACCCCTCCTATCCTCCATGTGGTACCACCCCTCCTATCCTCCATGTGGTAACACCCCTCCTATCCTCCATGTGGTAACACCCCTCCTATCCTCCATGTGGTAACACCCCTCCTATCCTCCATGTGGTAACACCCCTCCTATCCTCCATGTGGTAACACCCCTCCTATCCTCCATGTGGTAACACCCCTCCTATCCTCCATGTGGTAACACCCCTCCTATCCTCCATGTGGTAACACCCCTCCTATCCTCCATGTGGTAACACCCCTCCTATCCTCCATGTGGTAACACCCCTCCTATCCTCCATGTGGTAACACCCCTCCTATCCTCCATGTGGTAACACCCCTCCTGTCCTCCATGTGGTAACACCCATCCTATCCTCCATGTGGTAACACCCCTCCTATCCTCCATGTGGTAACACCCCTCCTCCAGTGGTTTCATGTATCCTTGGCCCCTTCCCTAACGGTTCCTCTCCAACATCGAGGCATAGCAACATAACACACTGGACCGATCTGGGAGGTTTAAACCCTTCTCCAAGGATACGCACAAGTGGAAAGATCCTTGTTAGGTTTATTTATTTATTCTCTCTGGCCTGCTCCTTCTCTGAGGTCCCTGTCTATCTAACCTGAAGCCAACCTCCTTGACTGACTGACTGGCAGCTCCTCTCCATCACAGGATCATCTCTCTCACTGGCCCCAGAGACACTGACTGGCAGCTCCTCTCCATCACAGGATCATCTCTCTCACTGGCCCCAGAGACACTGACTGACTGACTGGCAGCTCCTCTCCATCACAGGATCATCTCTCTCACTGGCCCTGGTCTGCATCCCAAATGGCACCCTATTCCCGTTATAGCAAACTACTTTAGACCAGTGCACTATTAAAAGGAAAGGGGAGCCAATTGGGACGCGCCCCTGGTTCTATAAGGGGAGCCAATTGGGACGCGCCCCTGGTTCTATAAGGGGAGCCAATTGGGACGCGCCCCTGGTTCTATAAGGGGAGCTAATTGGGACACGCCCCTGGTTCTATAAGGGGAGCTAATTGGGACACGCCCCTGGTTCTATGTTGCCATGGCACGGCCATGTGGCCCACACCAGGGAGCATTCACATCGTCCAACTGCTCTTGTCAAATGGACTCACTATTATCAATAATACTATGACATCTTACATGTATTTTACAAAGCCCTTCTTACATCAGCAGTTGTCACAAAGTGCTTTCCAGATACCCAGCCTAAAAACGATCTAACTAACTATATCTATCTACTACTAAAGCATTGAGCAACACACAGTATGTGGACACCTGCTGGTCCAACATCTCATTCCAAAATCATGGGCATTAATATGGAGTTGGTCCCCCCTTTGCTGCTATAACAGCCTCCACTCTTCTGGGAAGGCTTTCCACTAGATGTTGGAACATTGCTGAGGGGACTTGCTTCCATTCAGCCACAAGAACATTAGTGAGGTTGGGCACTGATGTTGGGCGAATAGGCCTGGCTCGCAGTCGGCGTTCCAATTCATCCCAAAGGTGTTCATTGGAGTTGAGGTCAGGGCTCTGTGCAGGCCAGTCAAGTTCTTCCACACCGATCTCGACAAACCATTTCTCGGTTTGGGACCTTGCTTTGTGCACGGGGGCATTGTCATGCTGAGACAGGAAAGGGCCTTCCCCAAATTGTTGCCACAAAGTTGGAAGCACAGAATCGTGTAGAATGTCATTGTATGATGTAGCGTTAAGATTTCCCTTCACTGGAACTAAGGGGCCTAGCCCGAACCATGAAAAACAGCCCCAGACCATTATTCCTCCTCCACCAAACTTTACATTTGGCACTATGCATTCGGGCAGGTAGCGTTCTCCTGGCATCCACTAAACCCAGATTAGTCTGTCGGGCTGCCATATTTTTACGGCCCAATTCTGTGAGCTTGTGTAGCCTACCACTTCGTGGCTGAGCCGTTGTTGCTTCTAGACGTTTCCACTTCACAATAACAACACTTACAGTGCAGCTCTAGCAGGGCAAACATTTTATGAACTGACTTGTTGGAAAGGCAGCATCCTATGACGGTGCCACGTCTTCAGTACGGGCCATTCTACTGCCAATATTTGTCTGTGGAGATTGCATGGCTGTGTGCTCGATTTTATACACCTGTCAGCAACGGGTGTGGCTGACATAGCCAAATCCACTAATTTGAAGGGGTGTCCACATACTTTCGATTATATATAGTGTATATGTCACCATATAACACATGCACTGACACGTGGCCAAGACCCAGGATGAAATCTACAATAACTAGTGAGGGGAAGAAGAGCCAGGGCCCCAAATAGTCTCTAGAAAATGACTGTCTTACAGAAAGCAGGAAGCTGAAGAGCCAGGGCCCCAAATAGTCTCTAGAAAATGACTGTCTTACAGAAAGCAGGAAGCTGAAGAGCCAGGGCCCCAAATAGTCTGTAGAAAATGACTGTCTTATAGAAAGCAGGAAGCTGAAGAGCCAGGGCCCCAGATAGTCTGTAGAAAATGACTGTCTTATAGAAAGCAGGAAGCTGAAGAGCCAGGGCCCCAGATAGTCTGTAGAAAATGACTGTCTTATAGAAAGCAGGAAGTTGAAGAGCCAGGGCCCCAGATAGTCTGTAGAAAATGACTGTCTTATAGAAAGCAGGAAGCTGAAGAGCCAGGGCCCCAAATAGTCTGTAGAAAATGACTGTCTTATAGAAAGCAGGAAGCTGAAGAGCCAGGGCCCCAAATAGTCTGTAGAAAATGACTGTCTTACAGAAAGCAGGAAGCTGAAGAGCCAGGGCCCCAAATAGTCTGTAGAAAATGACTGTCTTATAGAAAGCAGGAAGCTGAAGAGCCAGGGCCCCAGATAGTCTGTAGAAAATGACTGTCTTACAGAAAGCAGGAAGCTGAAGAGCCAGGGCCCCAAATAGTCTGTAGAAAATGACTGTCTTATAGAAAGCAGGAAGCTGAAGAGCCAGGGCCCCAGATAGTCTGTAGAAAATGACTGTCTTACAGAAAGCAGGAAGCTGAAGAGCCAGGGCCCCAAATAGTCTGTAGAAAATGACTGTCTTATAGAAAGCAGGAAGCTGAAGAGCCAGGGCCCCAGATAGTCTGTAGAAAATGACTGTCTTATAGAAAGCAGGAAGCTGAAGAGCCAGGGCCCCAAATAGTCTGTAGAAAATGACTGTCTTACAGAATGCTGGAAGCTGATGGAAATGACAGTGTGGTGTTGGCACCGTGCCCCCAAACAGCCTCCATAAATACACTGGGCTACAACCCAAAAGGCACCCTCTTCACTATATAGTACCTATGGTCCTGGTTAAAAGTAGTGCACTATATAGGGAATAGGGCTCTGGTTAATAGTAGTGCACTATATAGGGAATAGGGCTCTGGTTAATAGTAATGCACTATATAGGGAATAGGGCTCTGGTTAATAGTAGTGCACTATATAGGGAATAGGGCTCTGGTTAATAGTAATGCACTATATAGGGAATAGGGTGCCATTCTCTGGTCTAAAGTAGTGCACTATATAGGGAATAGGGTGCCATTCTCTGGTCTAAAGTAGTGCACTATATAGGGAATAGGGTGCCATTCTCTGGTCTAAAGTAGTGCACTATATAGGGAATAGGGTGCCATTCTCTGGTCTAAGGTAGTGCACTAGATAGGGAATAGGGTGCCATTCTCTGGTCTGAAGTAGTGCTCTATATAGGGAATAGGGTGCCATTCTCTGGTCTAAAGTAGTGCACTATATAGGGAATAGGGTGCCATTCTCTGGTCTAAAGTAGTGCACTATATAGGGAATAGGGTGCCATTCTCTGGTCTAAAGAAGTGCACTATATAGGGAATAGGGTGCCATTCTCTGGTCTAAAGTAGTGCACTATATAAGGAATAGGGTGCCATTCTCTGGTCTAAAGTAGTGCACTATATAGGGAATAGGGTACCATTCTCTGGTCTAAAGTAGTGCACTATATAGGGAATAGGGTGCCATTCTCTGGTCTAAAGTAGTGCACTATATAGGGAATAGGGTGCCATTCTCTGGTCTAAAGTAGTGCACTATATAGGGAATAGGGTACCATTCTCTGGTCTAAAGTAGTGCACTATATAGGGAATAGGGTGCCATTCTCTGGTCTAAAGTAGTGCACTATATAGGGAATAGGGTGCCATTCTCTGGTCTAAAGTAGTGCACTACATAGGGGATAGGGTGCCATTCTCTGGTCTAAAGTAGTGCACTATGTAGGGAATAGGGTGCCATTCTCTGGTCTAAAGTAGTGCACTATATAGGGAATAGGGTGCCATTCTCTGGTCTAAAGTAGTGCACTATATAGGGAATAGGGTGCCATTCTCTGGTCTAAAGTAGTGCACTATATAGGGAATAGGGTACCATTCTCTGGTCTAAAGTAGTGCACTATATAGGGAATAGGGTACCATTCTCTGGTCTAAAGTAGTGCACTACATAGGGAATAGGGTACCATTCTCTGGTCTAAAGTAGTGCACTATATAGGGAATAGGGTACCATTCTCTGGTCTAAAGTAGTGCACTACATAGGGAATAGGGTACCACTCTCTGGTCTAAAGTAGTGCACTATAAAGGGAATAGGGTGCCATTCTCTGGTCTAAAGTAGTGCACTATATAGGGAATAGGGTGCCATTCTCTGGTCTAAAGTAGTGCTCTACATAGGGAATAGGGTGCCATTCTCTGGTCTAAAGTAGTGCACTATATAGGGAATAGGGTGCCATTCTCTGGTCTAAAGTAGTGCACTATATAGGGAATAGGGTGCCATTCTCTGGTCTAAAGTAGTGCACTATATAGGGAATAGGGTGGCATTTGGGACTCAGCCATTGGTATTAGCTCAGCCAACCAACTCCTCCTCACTCATAATCCACAGGCCCTGGTTGGGACAGCGCCATGTCGCTGTAGGCACAGTTAAACCAAGCAGATTAGGGTTGTATCCCAAATAGCACCCTATTCCCTATATAGTGCACTCCTTTTGACCAGAGCCCTGTGGGGCTATAGGGAATAGGGTTCCCTTTGGGACGCATGCAAAACCAGAACACAGCTGAGTATTCCAAACACACAGTAAAACAATATTGAATCTTATTTGTTCTCTACAATCTCTGCCTACTGCAGAAAGGATTAAACATGGTTTAACTAATTAAAACATCGCCACAGAACCATCAGACGATGGCTGTAGGATGGAAGTAGATGTAAACAGTGGGCACAACTCTTGTCATCAACGTGGTCTTGTGTTCCACTCCAAGATCAAACCTCATCAAAAATGGCACCCTATTTCCTATGTAGTCACTACTTTTAGCCAGGGCACTATATAGGGGATAGTGTGTCTTTTGGGACGTGGCCAAAGTGGACAGCAGTCATCCTGACTCCATAACATCCCATGACCGCTGTAACACAGTGGACAGCAGTCATCCTGACTCCATAACATCCCATGACCGCTGTAACACAGTGGACAGCAGTCATCCTGACTCCATAACATCCCATGACCGCTGTAACACAGTGGACAGCAGTCATCCTGACTCCATAACATCCCATGACCGCTGTAACACAGTGGACAGCAGTCATCCTGACTCCATAACATCCCATGACCGCTGTAACACAGTGGACAGCAGTCATCCTGACTCCATAACATCCCATGACCGCTGTAACACAGTGGACAGCAGTCATCCTGACTCCATAACATCCCATGACCGCTGTAACACAGTGGACAGCAGTCATCCTGACTCCATAACATCCCATGACCGCTGTAACACAGTGGAACTGTAATAACTGCAACATTATGAAAAGTGGCACCAAACAGTATGCTTTGTTCTGGATTTCTTTCTGTCACCATGGATACTGGTAGAGGAGAGGAGAGGAGAGGAGAGGAGAGGAGAGGAGAGGAGAGGAGAGGAGAGGAGAGGAGAGGAGAGGAGAGGAGAGGAGAGGAGAGGAGAGGAGAGGAGAGGAGAGGCTTAATGACATCCAGGTTGACTCTCCAGCAACACTGGCTTAAGGTCATCCAGGTTGACTCTCCAGCAGCACTGGCTTAAGGTCATCCAGGTTAACTTTCCAGCAGCACACCAGCTAGCTAACACAACTACCATGCAAATGTATGTTAATGTATGGTAATGTCGTCTATAGGGTAAAACTATTGACTGTATATAAACATCTTCAGAGAATGTGTTATCTTAAAAAGATGGTTGGCTATCCACACCTGACAGCAGCTGTATTCATACCTGATAATAGACTGATAGAGACACCTGACAGCAGCTGTATTCATACCTGATAATAGACTGATATAACCTGACAGCAGCTGTATTCATACCTGATAATAGACTGATATAGACACCTGACAGCAGCTGTATTCATACCTGATAATAGACTGATATAACCTGACAGCAGCTGTATTCATACCTGATAATAGACTGATAGAGACACCTGACAGCAGCTGTATTCATACCTGATAATAGACTGATATAACCTGACAGCAGCTGTATTCATACCTGATAATAGACTGATATAACCTGACAGCAGCTGTATTCATACCTGATAATAGACTGATATAACCTGACAGCAGCTGTATTCATACCTGATAATAGACTGATATAACCTGACAGCAGCTGTATTCATACCTGATAATAGACTGATATAACCTGACAGCAGCTGTATTCATACCTGATAATAGACTGATATAACCTGACAGCAGCTGTATTCATACCTGATAATAGACTGATATAACCTGACAGCAGCTGTATTCATACCTGATAATAGACTGATAGAGACACCTGACAGCAGCTGTATTCATACCTGATAATAGACTGATATAACCTGACAGCAGCTGTATTCATACCTGATAATAGACTGATATAACCTGACAGCAGCTGTATTCATACCTGATAATATACTGATATAACCTGACAGCAGCTGTATTCATACCTGATAATAGACTGATAGAGACACCTGACAGCAGCTGTATTCATACCTGATAATAGACTGATATAGACACCTGACAGCAGCTGTATTCATACCTGATAATAGACTGATATAACCTGACAGCAGCTGTATTCATACCTGATAATAGACTGATATAACCTGACAGCAGCTGTATTCATACCTGATAATAGACTGATATAGACACCTGACAGCAGCTGTATTCATACCTGATAATAGACTGATATAACCTGACAGCAGCTGTATTCATACCTGATAATATACTGATATAACCTGACAGCAGCTGTATTCATACCTGATAATTGTCACGATCGTCTAAGGAGGAGGACCAAGGCGCAGCGTTGAGGGTGAACATATTTATTTAGAGAATGATCACACGATCAAAACAACAGACGATAACGTGACGTCTACGGTTTAACACAAACCAAATAAGAACAAGAAACCACAATGAATGAGTGCCAAACGGCTACCTAAGTATGACTCCCAATCAGAGACAACGAGCTACAGCCGTCTCTGATTGGGAGCCACCCTGGCCAACATAGATCTACAAAACCAGAAAGTGAAACCTAGAACACACATAGACTATACACACCCTGGCTCAACATATTAGAGTCCCCAGAGCCAGGGCGTGACAGTACCCCCCCCTAAAGGCGCGGACTCCGACCGCGCCCACCAAACACCACAGGGGAGGGACCGGGTGGGCACTCCGCTTAGGCGGCGGATCCGGCTCCGGGCCTGATCCCCGCTCCCTCTCCAACCCCCCAAAGTACCCCTGGTCCAGTCTGGCCCCGCTGGCCGGAGCTGGACTGCACACTGGTGGAGCGGATTACTCTAGCTCCGGCGTGAAGCATCTGACCGGTGCCGGACCAGCCACCGGTGGAACAGGCACGGGCCGTGCCGGACTGACGACGCACACCACTGGCTTGGTGTGGGGAGCAGGAGCGGGCCAAGCCGGGCTGTCGAAGCGCACCACTGACTTGGTGCGGGGAGCAGGAACGGGCCGAGCCGGGCTGTCGAAGCGCACCACTGACTTGGTGCGGGGAGCAGGAACGGGCCGAGCCGGGCTGACGAAGCGCACCACTGACTTGGTGCGGGGAGCAGGAACGGGCCGAGCCGGGCTGACGAAGCGCACCACCGACTTGGTGCGGGGAGCAGGAACGGGCCGAGCCGGGCTGACGATGCGCACCACTGACTTGGTGCGGGGAGCAGGAACAGGCCGGACCGTACTGGGGACACACACCACTGGTCCTACGCAGGGATCTGGAATGGGCCGGACCGGACTGGTAACACACCCCAGTACCTCTCGCCGTGCCTCTACACCTTCCACCCCCTCTTCGACCAGTGGCCCCCGTAACCTGGCGGCCTCCTCTGCCAATCCGCTGGGCCGCTCTGCCGCGGTCTCCTGCTGGCCCGTCGTCCACGGCGTTAGCCCCCCCCTAAAAAATTTCTGGGCGTCTCTCCTACCCGTGGACCAGGTCTCCATGTCCCTCGCCAGCCTTTCGCCCTTCTGCCTCAATGTCAAGCCCTTCTCTTCCTCACTCGGCTTGACCCAGTCGAGGAGGCGAAGGAGATCTGCTAGAGATCTCCCTGGCGATGGCTCCTGGACACGCTGCTTGGTCAAATCTTGGTGGTTTCTTCTGTCACGATCGTCTAAGGAGGAGGACCAAGGCGCAGCGTTGAGGGTGAACATATTTATTTAGAGAATGATCACACGATCAAAACAACAGACGATAACGTGACGTCTACGGTTTAACACAAACCAAATAAGAACAACAAACCACAATGAATGAGTGCCAAACGGCTACCTAAGTATGACTCCCAATCAGAGACAACGAGCTACAGCCGTCTCTGATTGGGAGCCACCCTGGCCAACATAGATCTACAAAACCAGAAAGTGAAACCTAGAACACACATAGACTATACACACCCTGGCTCAACATATTAGAGTCCCCAGAGCCAGGGCGTGACAATAATAGACTGATATAACCTGACAGCAGCTGTATTCATACCTGATAATAGACTGATATAACCTGACAGCAGCTGTATTCATACCTGATAATAGACTGATATAACCTGACAGCAGCTGTATTCATACCTGATAATAGACTGATAGAGACACCTGACAGCAGCTGTATTCATACCTGATAATAGACTGATAGAGACACCTGACAGCAGCTGTATTCATACCTGATAATAGACTGATATAACCTGACAGCAGCTGTATTCATACCTGATAATAGACTGATAGAGACACCTGACAGCAGCTGTATTCATACCTGATAATAGACTGATATAACCTGACAGCAGCTGTATTCATACCTGATAATATACTGATATAACCTGACAGCAGCTGTATTCATACCTGATAATAGACTGATATAACCTGACAGCAGCTGTATTCATACCTGATAATAGACTGATATAACCTGACAGCAGCTGTATTCATACCTGATAATAGACTGATATAACCTGACAGCAGCTGTATTCATACCTGATAATAGACTGATAGAGACACCTGACAGCAGCTGTATTCATACCTGATAATAGACTGATATAACCTGACAGCAGCTGTATTCATACCTGATAATAGACTGATATAACCTGACAGCAGCTGTATTCATACCTGATAATAGACTGATATAACCTGACAGCAGCTGTATTCATACCTGATAATATACTGATAGAGACACCTGACAGCAGCTGTATTCATACCTGATAATATACTGATAGAGACACCCGACAGCAGCTGTATTCATACCTGATAATATACTGATATAACCTGACAGCAGCTGTATTCATACCTGATAATAGACTGATATAACCTGACAGCAGCTGTATTCATACCTGATAATATACTGATATAACCTGACAGCAGCTGTATTCATACCTGATAATATACTGATATAACCTGACAGCAGCTGTATTCATACCTGATAATAGACTGATATAACCTGACAGCAGCTGTATTCATACCTGATAATATACTGATATAGACACCTGACAGCAGCTGTATTCATACCTGATAATAGACTGATAGAGACACCTGACAGCAGCTGTATTCATACCTGATAATAGACTGATATAACCTGACAGCAGCTGTATTCATACCTGATAATAGACTGATATAACCTGACAGCAGCTGTATTCATACCTGATAATAGACTGATATAACCTGACAGCAGCTGTATTCATACCTGATAATAGACTGATATAGACACCTGACAGCAGCTGTATTCATACCTGATAATAGACTGATATAACCTGACAGCAGCTGTATTCATACCTAATAATAGACTGATATAACCTGACAGCAGCTGTATTCATACCTGATAATAGACTGATAGAGACACCTGACAGCAGCTGTATTCATACCTGATAATAGACTGATATAACCTGACAGCAGCTGTATTCATACCTGATAATAGACTGATAGAGACACCTGACAGCAGCTGTATTCATACCTGATAATAGACTGATATAACCTGACAGCAGCTGTATTCATACCTGATAACAGACTGATATAACCTGACAGCAGCTTATTCATACCTGATAATAGACTGATAGAGACACCTGACAGCAGCTGTATTCATACCTGATAATATACTGATATAACCTGACAGCAGCTGTATTCATACCTGATAATAGACTGATATAACCTGACAGCAGCTGTATTCATACCTGATAATAGACTGATATAACCTGACAGCAGCTGTATTCATACCTGATAATAGACTGATATAACCTGACAGCAGCTGTATTCATACCTGATAATAGACTGATATAACCTGACAGCAGCTGTATTCATACCTGATAATAGACTGATATAACCTGACAGCAGCTGTATTCATACCTGATAATATACTGATATAACCTGACAGCAGCTGTATTCATACCTGATAATAGACTGATAGAGACACCTGACAGCAGCTGTATTCATACCTGATAATAGACTGATAGAGACACCTGACAGCAGCTGTATTCATACCTGATAATATACTGATATAACCTGACAGCAGCTGTATTCATACCTGATAATAGACTGATATAACCTGACAGCAGCTGTGTATCATACCTGATAATAGACTGATATAACCTGACAGCAGCTGTATTCATACCTGATAATAGACTGATAGAGACACCTGACAGCAGCTGTAGTCATACCTGATAATAGACTGATATAACCTGACAGCAGCTGTATTCATACCTGATAATAGACTGATAGAGACACATGACAGCAGCTGTATTCATACCTGATAATATACTGATATAACCTGACAGCAGCTGTATTCATACCTGATAATAGACTGATATAACCTGACAGCAGCTGTGTATCATACCTGATAATAGACTGATATAACCTGACAGCAGCTGTATTCATACCTGATAATAGACTGATATAACCTGACAGCAGCTGTATTCATACCTGATAATAGACTGATATAACCTGACAGCAGCTGTATTCATACCTGATAATAGACTGATATAACCTGACAGCAGCTGTATTCATACCTGATAATATACTGATATAACCTGACAGCAGCTGTATTCATACCTGATAATAGACTGATATAACCTGACAGCAGCTGTATTCATACCTGATAATAGACTGATAGAGACACCTGACAGCAGCTGTATTCATACCTGATAATAGACTGATAGAGACACCTGACAGCAGCTGTATTCATACCTGATAATAGACTGATAGAGACACCTGACAGCAGCTGTATTCATACCTGATAATATACTGATATAACCTGACAGCAGCTGTATTCATACCTGATAATAGACTGATATAACCTGACAGCAGCTGTATTCATACCTGATAATAGACTGATATAACCTGACAGCAGCTGTATTCATACCTGATAATAGACTGATAGAGACACCTGACAGCAGCTGTATTCATACCTGATAATAGACTGATAGAGACACCTGACAGCAGCTGTATTCATACCTGATAATAGACTGATAAAGACACCTGACAGCAGCTGTATTCATACCTGATAATATACTGATATAACCTGACAGCAGCTGTATTCATACCTGATAATAGACTGATATAACCTGACAGCAGCTGTATTCATACCTGATAATAGACTGATAGAGACACCTGACAGCAGCTGTATTCATACCTGATAATAGACTGATATAACCTGACAGCAGCTGTATTCATACCTGATAATAGACTGATATAACCTGACAGCAGCTGTATTCATACCTGATAATATACTGATATAACCTGACAGCAGCTGTATTCATACCTGATAATAGACTGATATAGACTCCCTCCCTCTTCCTCTCCCTGTCTCTCTCTCCAGCCCTCTCTCCTTCCCTCTTCCTGCCTCCCTCCCTCTTCCTCTCCCTGTCTCTCCCTCTCTCCCTCTCTCCCTCCCTCTTCCTCTTCCTCTCCCTCCCTCTTCCTCTTCCTCCCTCTTCCTCTTCCTCCCTCCCTCCCTCCCTCCCTCCCTCCCTCCCTCCCTCCCTCCCTCCCTCCCTCCCTCCCTCCCTCTTCCTCTCCCTGTCTCTCCCTCTCTCCCTCTCTCCCTCCCTCTTCCTCTTCCTCTCCCTCCCTCTTCCTCTTCCTCCCTCTTCCTCTTCCTTCCTCCCTCCCTCCCTTCCTCCCTCCCTCTCCCTCCCTCCCTCCCTCCCTCCCTCCCTCCCTCCCTCCCTCCCTCCCTCTTCCTCTCCCTGTCTCTCTCTCCAGCCCTCCCTCTTCCTCCCTCCCTCCCTCCATCTTCCTCTCACTATGGAAGGGGGTGAGAACCATGAGCCACCTAGGTGTTGTATTGAAGTCAGAGGAGGACGGAAGCTAGCTGTCCTCCGGCTACACCATGGTGCTACCCTACAGAGTGCTGTTGAGGCTACTGTAGACCTTCTTGGCAAAATAGTGTGTTTTAATCAGTTATTTGGTGACGTGTGATTATATTTAGTATCGTTTTATCAAGAAAGGATAACTTTTTTTTATTTTTTATGTTTTACAATTTTTATTTTTATTAAAATTGACTGAGGAGGATGGTCCTCCCCTTCCTCCTCCGAGGAGCCTCCACTGATAGGGGCCACTCTGAGACACATGGTACCCAGAGACGGCCACTGATGTCAGGCAAGGTTATGCATCATGCAAGCCAGTGGTTGTGTAGGTTAGGTGTCATAGACGCCTCCCTACCAACCCAGAGACAGCTTTATATTATAGTCTGTCCCCAAGGCCCTCTGGTCCAGCAGGAAGTTCTACAGACCCAGAGACAGCTTTATATTATAGTCTGTCCCCAAGGCCCTCTGGTCCAGCAGGAAGTTCTACAGACCCAGAGACAGCTTTATATTATAGTCTGTCCCCAAGGCCCTCTGGTCCAGCAGGAAGTTCTACAGACCCAGAGACAGCTTTATATTATAGTCTGTCCCCAAGGCCCTCTCGTCCAGCAGGAAGTTCTACAGACCCAGAGACAGCTTTATATTATAGTCTGTCCCCAAGGCCCTCTGGTCCAGCAGGAAGTTCTACAGACCCAGAGACAGCTTTATATTATAGTCTGTCCCCAAGGCCCTCTCGTCCAGCAGGAAGTTCTACAGACCCAGAGACAGCTTTATATTATAGTCTGTCCCCAAGGCCCTCTGGTCCAGCAGGAAGTTCTACAGACCCAGAGACAGCTTTATATTACAGTCTGTCCCCAAGGCCCTCTGGCCCAGCAGGAAGTTCTACAGACCCAGAGACAGCTTTATATTATAGTCTGTCCCCAAGGCCCTCTCGTCCAGCAGGAAGTTCTGTCTGAAGTCAAAGTTTAATGTAATATTTATAGACTCACATGTATCGTAGATGAGGGTTCTGGGAG
The DNA here is from genome assembly GCA_031479575.1 of Coregonus ussuriensis. Taxonomy (NCBI): domain Eukaryota; kingdom Metazoa; phylum Chordata; class Actinopteri; order Salmoniformes; family Salmonidae; genus Coregonus; species Coregonus ussuriensis. The sequence continues at coordinate 1,463,711 of CM062504.1, read as the reverse complement.
AAAGCCCGGGCCTGGATGGAGTGCAGATTGCAGTTCATAATGGTTCTGAAATACACATGAACACACAGACGGTAGAAGAAGTGATTAAATGATATCAGAAGGCAGGTGTCTTCTAATGTTCTCCCATGTTTTAATCAGCTTGGTCATGTTTTAATCAGCTTGGTCATGTTTTAATCAGCTTGGTCATGTTTTAATCAGCTTGGTCATGTTTTAATCAGCTTGGTCATGTTTTAATCAGCTTGGTCATGTTTTAATCAGCTTGGTCATGTTTTAATCAGCTTGGTCATGTTTTAATCAGCTTGGTCATGTTTTAATCAGCTTGGTCATGTTTTAATCAGCTTGGTCATGTTTTAATCAGCTTGGTCATGTTTTAATCAGCTTGGTCATGTTTTAATCAGCTTGGTCATGTTTTAATCAGCTTGGTCATGTTTTAATCAGCTTGGTCACGTTTTAATCAGCTTGGTCATGTTTTAATCAGCTTAGTCATGTTTTAATCAGCTTGGTCATGTTTTAATCAGCTTGGTCATGTTTTAATCAGCTTGGTCACGTTTTAATCAGCTTGGTCATGGACAATGGCAGTGTGGATGGGGACTGTCCCATTGCCTGTGTGTCATCTACGTGGATTTACGCAAATAGTTTCATGGGATTTCAATGGTCAAATAATTATTTGTGACAACACAGTAACTCGTCGATGGTCCTTGGTCACCACAGAGAGAATGAACACAGGCACCCATGGCCTTGTCACATGTCCCCACGCTTATTTATACTCTCTCTGTCTCTGTCTGTCTCTCTCTGTCTCTGTCTCTCTCTCTCTCTCTCTCTCTGTCTCTCTCTCTCTCTCTCTCTCTCTCTCTCTCTCTCTCTCTCTCTCTCTCTCTCTGTCTCTCTCTCTCTCTCTCTCTCTCTCTCTCTCTCTCTCTCTCTCTCTCTCTCTCTCTCTCTCTCTCTCTCTCTCTCTCTCTCTCTCTCTCTCTCTCTCTCTCTCTCTCTCTCTCTCTCTCTCTCTCTCTCTCTCTCTCTGCAGTAGCCAGTCAACATGATGGTAAGCAGTGATAAGCAACAGTGCAGGTTATGAAGATTAAGGTTACGTCTGCGCACCACTGTGATGTGAGAGTGATCCAGTGAAGTCTATCCTATCCCCTCTGTCTCCAGCAGCACTAGACAACTCGATTCTTCTCAGAGTTACAGTGCAAACACCACATGCTGACGAGACGGTCCCCACCCTCTCTACCAGTCCCCATTACTGCCCTATGAAGCCTTTCAGATGGACACGTTCCCATGTCTAGCTCTCTGGGTCTAGTCCCATAGCTTAGCCTTTCTTAAGACAGCTGCCTATGGATGTATTGCTAAACAGTCTAAAAGTAGTGCACTATAAAGGGAACAGGGTGTCATTTGGGACGCTTCCTGTTGTATCAACACTTACAGCCTCTGCAGTCCAGTGTACAGCGCCATGTCCACATCTCTCAGAGTCTGCAGTCCTGTCCAGTTCTCTATGTGTCTGAAACAAACAGAGGAGTTTTTGAATCCATATTCATTTGAATTGCAATTATGTGACAGCTGTTATTCTGTTGGATACTGATAGATGCACTAGAGAGGGAGAGAGATAAGCACTTTCTCCTCTACTGTGAGAGAGAGATTCATTATTTGCAGAAATTACTACATTTATTAAAAATTGTATCTTATTAAACACAGAGGAAAAACAAAGAAATCTCATGGGCGAAGGAGCAACGGCTCGTCTTGCAGCCAAATGTGTATTTACCTGCCACAGCCTGAGGGACACTGGATAATACCATCTACATAGTAAGCAGTATTGTTGTTGTGATTACTACTCCAAATAGTAGAGGTACGGTTAGTAGGGGTGTCATAGAACCCAGAGACAGCCATTCAGCCTTTATATTATAGTCTACTACTGCTCAGCGTGACTTACAGGAGCAGAGTGCCTTGCTCAAGGGCACATCGGCAGATTTTTCACCTAGTCGACACATGTATTTGAACCAGGGATTCGAGCACACAGTCTGTTACTGCTGCTCCACTCTACAGTCTGTTACTACTGCTCCACTCTACAGTCTGTTACTACTGCTCCACTCTACAGTCTGTTACTGCTGCTCCACTCTACAGTCTGTTACTGCTGCTCCACTCTACAGTCTGTTACTACTGCTCCACTCTACAGTCTGTTACTACTGCTCCACTCTACAGTCTGTTACTGCTGCTCCACTCTACAGTCTGTTACTGCTGCTCCACTCTACAGTCTGTTACTGCTGCTCCACTCTACAGTCTGTTACTGCTGCTCCACTCTACAGTCTGTTACTGCTGCTCCACTCTACAGTCTGTTACTGCTGCTCCACTCTACAGTCTGTTACTACTGCTCCACTCTACAGTCTGTTACTGCTGCTCCACTCTACAGTCTGTTACTGCTGCTCCACTCTACAGTCTGTTACTACTGCTCCACTCTACAGTCTGTTACTACTGCTCCACTCTACAGTCTGTTACTACTGCTCCACTCTACAGTCTGTTACTACTGCTCCACTCTACAGTCTGTTACTGCTGCTCCACTCTACAGTCTGTTACTGCTGCTCCACTCTACAGTCTGTTACTGCTGCTCCACTCTACAGTCTGTTACTGCTGCTCCACTCTACAGTCTGTTACTGCTGCTCCACTCTACAGTCTGTTACTACTGCTCCACTCTACAGTCTGTTACTAGCTGCTCCACTCTACAGTCTGTTACTACTGCTCCACTCTACAGTCTGTTACTGCTGCTCCACTCTACAGTCTGTTACTGCTGCTCCACTCTACAGTCTGTTACTACTGCTCCACTCTACAGTCTGTTACTACTGCTCCACTCTACAGTCTGTTACTGCTGCTCCACTCTACAGTCTGTTACTACTGCTCCACTCTACAGTCTGTTACTACTGCTCCACTCTACAGTCTGTTACTACTGCTCCACTCTACAGTCTGTTACTACTGCTCCACTCTACAGTCTGTTACTACTGCTCCACTCTACAGTCTGTTACTGCTGCTCCACTCTACAGTCTGTTACTACTGCTCCACTCTACAGTCTGTTACTGCTGCTCCACTCTACAGTCTGTTACTACTGCTCCACTCTACAGTCTGTTACTACTGCTCCACTCTACAGTCTGTTACTGCTCCACTCTACAGTCTGTTACTACTGCTCCACTCTACAGTCTGTTACTACTGCTCCACTCTACAGTCTGTTACTACTGCTCCACTCTACAGTCTGTTACTGCTGCTCCACTCTACAGTCTGTTACTGCTGCTCCACTCTACAGTCTGTTACTGCTGCTCCACTCTACAGTCTGTTACTACTGCTCCACTCTACAGTCTGTTACTACTGCTCCACTCTACAGTCTGTTACTACTGCTCCACTCTACAGTCTGTTACTGCTGCTCCACTCTACAGTCTGTTACTACTGCTCCACTCTACAGTCTGTTACTGCTGCTCCACTCTACAGTCTGTTACTGCTGCTCCACTCTACAGTCTGTTACTACTGCTCCACTCTACAGTCTGTTACTACTGCTCCACTCTACAGTCTGTTACTGCTGCTCCACTCTACAGTCTGTTACTGCTGCTCCACTCTACAGTCTGTTACTGCTGCTCCACTCTACAGTCTGTTACTACTGCTCCACTCTACAGTCTGTTACTACTGCTCCACTCTACAGTCTGTTACTACTGCTCCACTCTACAGTCTGTTACTACTGCTCCACTCTACAGTCTGTTACTACTGCTCCACTCTACAGTCTGTTACTGCTGCTCCACTCTACAGTCTGTTACTACTGCTCCACTCTACAGTCTGTTACTGCTGCTCCACTCTACAGTCTGTTACTGCTGCTCCACTCTACAGTCTGTTACTGCTGCTCCACTCTACAGTCTGTTACTGCTGCTCCACTCTACAGTCTGTTACTGCTGCTCCACTCTACAGTCTGTTACTACTGCTCCACTCTACAGTCTGTTACTACTGCTCCACTCTACAGTCTGTTACTACTGCTCCACTCTACAGTCTGTTACTACTGCTCCACTCTACAGTCTGTTACTACTGCTCCACTCTACAGTCTGTTACTACTGCTCCACTCTACAGTCTGTTACTACTGCTCCACTCTACAGTCTGTTACTACTGCTCCACTCTACAGTCTGTTACTGCTGCTCCACTCTACAGTCTGTTACTACTGCTCCACTCTACAGTCTGTTACTACTGCTCCACTCTACAGTCTGTTACTACTGCTCCACTCTACAGTCTGTTACTGCTGCTCCACTCTACAGTCTGTTACTACTGCTCCACTCTACAGTCTGTTACTACTGCTCCACTCTACAGTCTGTTACTACTGCTCCACTCTACAGTCTGTTACTACTGCTCCACTCTACAGTCTGTTACTGCTGCTCCACTCTACAGTCTGTTACTGCTGCTCCACTCTACAGTCTGTTACTGCTGCTCCACTCTACAGTCTGTTACTGCTGCTCCACTCTACAGTCTGTTACTACTGCTCCACTCTACAGTCTGTTACTACTGCTCCACTCTACAGTCTGTTACTACTGCTCCACTCTACAATCTGTTACTGCTGCTCCACTCTACAGTCTGTTACTACTGCTCCACTCTACAGTCTGTTACTACTGCTCCACTCTACAGTCTGTTACTACTGCTCCACTCTACAGTCTGTTACTGCTGCTCCACTCTACAGTCTGTTACTGCAGAACATCAATTTATTCTTTGTTTTTCTATGAATAAATGTAATATTGAGAGTAAAAACGAACAAAACAACAAAAACTGGAAAAAATAAACTGAGAAAACATAAAACATAATTTTATGGGGCCTATCATGCCAATACTGTTTATGAATCATTATATTACATCTCTTACACAAAGGACCCGGGGAAGAGTTGAAGGGTATAGGAGAAGAGAAGTTGCCAATTTGAAAGCTATAATTTAAAAAAGGCCTATTTTCGAAGTCGCTTTGGACAGAAGTGTCTGCTACAGTGAGGGAAAAAAGTATTTGATCCCCTGCTGATTTTGTACGTTTGCCCACTGACAAAGAAATGATCAGTCTATAATTTTAATGGTAGGTTTATTTGAACAGTGAGAGACAGAATAACAACAACAAAAATCCAGAAAAATGCATGTCAAAAATGTTCTAAATTGATTTGCATTTTGATGAGGGAAATAAGTATTTCACCCCATCTCAATCAGAAAGATTTCTGGCTCCCAGGTGTCTTTTATACAGGTAACGAGCTGAGATTAGGAGCACACTCTTAAAGAGAGTGCTCCTAATCTCAGCTTGTTACCTGTATAAAAGACACCTGTCCACAGAAGCAATCAATCAATCAGATTCCAAACTCTCCACCATGGCCAAGACCAAAGAGCTCTCCAAGGATGTCAGGGACAATATTGTAGACCTACACAAGGCTGAAATGGGTTACAAGACCATCGCCAAGCAGCTTGGTGAGAAGGTGACAACAGTTGGTGCGATTATTTGCAAATGGAAGAAACACAAAATAACTGTCAATTTCCCTCGGCCTGGGGCTCCATGCAAGATCTCACCTCGTGGAGTTGCAATGATCATGAGAACGGTGAGGAATCAGCCCAGAATCATTCAAAAGGGCACTGTATATCTGCAGCCCAAATGGCACCCTATTGCCACATAGTGCTGTACTTTCAACCAGGGCCTTATTGGACTTTAAATATTCCTCTACAGTGTATATATATATATACAATATATAGAACATTAAGTGAAGGTGAAACCTCACAGATGTCTCTAAATGTAGTCACTGGTTCTCAGGTCATAGTGTTGACAGTCAAACTGAAGGACGCATTTAGAAATAAGATGAGAGAATTAGACAAATATATATTAACCATTAACTTTAATAGCAGGTGATAAAGATCTCCGACAGCAAATATTAAGATTACTTGACAAAGGTGCTCTGCGTGATTAGCATGAGAGAGGGAAATTACCATCTGTGATTAAATGCATTTAACGTGAAAGACCCTTAAGAAGAAATGTCAATCAAAATCACCAGCCTTATCAAATCCATTGTGTAATGTGGGGTAGTCATGCTTGTTGGGGATATTGGTACAGATTACTGAGCACTTTGAATTCCATGGTGATTATACAGTATGTTAATACAAATGTTAATGTCCTGTGAATTTATAATGAATGAACTTGAAAGATGTATTGTTTATGTTCTGTGCTCATGTTTGTATGTCAACAGCGACACCAAACTCATCTGAACCGGAGACTGTAGGCTGTAGGCTGTAGGCTGTAGGCTGTGGGCTGTGGGCTGTGGGCTGTGGGCTGTAGGCTGTAGGCTGTGGGCTGTGGGCTGGAGGCTGGAGGCTGTGGGCTGGAGGCTGTAGGCTGGAGGCTGTAGGCTGTAGGCTGTGGGCTGTGGGCTGTGGGCTGTAGGCTGTAGGCTGTAGGCTGTAGGCTGTGGGCTGTGGGCTGTGGGCTGTGGGCTGTGGGCTGTGGGCTGTGGGCTGTAGGCTGTGGGCTGTAGACTGTGGGCTGTGGGCTGTGGGCTGTAGGCTGTGGGCTGTAGGCTGTAGGCTGTGGGCTGTGGGCTGTGGGCTGTGGGCTGTGGGCTGTGGGCTGTGGGCTGTAGGCCCCTATCATTAGTTGGTTACAAGGTGATCATGTTTGTCCTGTTTACAGAAGAGTTCAGAACACCTAAAGTTGTGTATTTTGTATTTTGTAATGCTTGATGCTCATATTCCATATTTTTTGGGTGGGTTTTTATTCATTTATTTTATTGGGATAGGACAGTGAAGATGAGACAGGAATGGTAGGAGAGTTTGTGAGTCAGATTTGAACCCCATGCTGACTCCAGTAGTCTAGACTGTACATGTGAGCCGGTTGGTCCACACAGGCCACAGGGCTAAATAAGACAACACTATAACACTATGGATGGAACTTTCTCTCTCTACCTCTTCCTGTCTGGAGTTAGATAGCCTGTGTTTTCTGTCTTGGTGGTTTTCCTTTTTCTATGCATGACTAAGGTTTTTATGTATATTGTATTGTTGGAATTGCCCTGGTTTTGGTGGCGACCCACACGGGGACCTGTCACTTCGGCACGGCTTCAGGTGTGTTACTGAAGCTACTGTCACGGTGGAGGAGGTTCTGGTCGCCGTAGGAGAGAAGGTAGGATATGAAAATGTTGCTTATGCGTCGCGGATCAATAAAGCGGTGGTGGTTTATCTTAAAGAAGAGCGTCTTGTCGATCGGATGGTTGATCATGGAGTACTTCTTAAAGGTAATGTTTATTCAAGTTACGCCGCTTTTTTCTCCGTCAACAAGGGTAACGATTTCAAATGTACCGCCGTTTATTCCCAATGAGCTATTGGAGCTTCGAGTTATTGCGGTTTGGGAAGTTTGCAAGTTCAATTAAGGTTGTCCCGTTGGGTTGCAAACACCCGGCTCTGAAACAGGTTATGTCATTTCAGCGACAGGTGTTTATGTTTTTGGACTCACCGGAGCAGACTTTGAAACAATCCCTTCAAAAGGTTCATGTAGGCTGCATGTGCACGTTCCTCATGGACGGCTGAACGGCAGGGTGCCGGAATAGTCCGTCATTTGGGAGGCTATTTGTTAGTCAACTTGTCTATAATTAGACAGCTTCTCTTCTGTCATTACATGGTGCTCGTCTTGAATACTAAATAAAGCCTTGCTCACCAGAATGTCATAAATCGATAGAATTCTCTGTCAATGTATCGTCAACAATCTAGTTGACATCGGTAAAGTTTTATCTTTCATTTCTGATTCGCTCACGGAGTGAGGACATTTAGGGACCGGGGAGATTTCCAAATGACATTAGTTTGACCGGTTGAAAGGAAATGAAAAGCTGTGAAAACGATCTAATTTGTTTTTGATAGTGTTTCAGTCTTGGATGCACATTTTCTGTTGTTGAAAATGAAATATTGTCCGATTTTATGTCGCTGTTTAGGCTACACAACAGGTCCCTAAGCGTACAAACGCATTTTCTCAAATGCTGAAAGAAATAAATCATATTTCTCCACTCCTGTTTCCGAGACAAAATTAACATTTGGTCTATAATTTTACTAGGCTACATGAGGCCTACAGTCAGTGTCCAGACTTCAGTTAATATTATAATAGGCTACATGAGGCCTACAGTCAGTGTCCAGACTTCAGTTAATATTATAATAGGCTACATGAGGCCTACAGTCAGTGTCCAGACTTCAGTTAATATTATAATAGGCTACATGAGGCCTACAGTCAGTGTCCAGACTTCTGCTACTATTCCAACTATCAGGCTACATCCATACAGCGCCATTTCATAAATGCAAAGAGACATCACTTACAAAACACCCAAAAAGTGTTCTGAATGACATTCAGAGATGGCCGTTCATTGGGCCTACACAACCCTTGAAACATGAATTGATGCGTATCAAATCAAATGTATTTATAAAGCCCTTTTTACATCAGCAGATGTCACAAAGTGCTATACAGAAACCCAGCCTAAAACCCCAAACAGCAGCAATGCAGATGTAGAAGCACGGTGGCTAGGAAAAACTCCCTAGAAAGGCAGAAACCTAGGAAGAAACCTAGAGAGGAACCAGGCTCTGAGGGGTGGCCAGTCCTCTTCTGGCTGTGCCGGGTGGAGATTATAAGAGTACATGGCCATTAAGGCCAGATATTTAAACGTTCATAGATGACCAGCAGGGTCAAATAATAATCACAGTGGTTGTAGAGGGTGCAACAGGTCAGTACCTCAGGAGTAAATGTCAGTTGGCTTTTCATAGCCGGGCATTTAGAGGTCGAGACAGCAGGTGAGGGAGAGAGAGAGGGAGGGAGAGAGAGAGAGAGGGAGAGTCAAAAACAGCAGATCCGGGACCAGGTACTGTAGCCCGTCCGGTGAACAGGTCAGGGTTCCAAGGTACTGTAGCCCGTCCGGTCAACAGGTCAGGGTTCCAAGGTACTGTAGCACGTCCGGTCAACAGGTCAGGGTTCCAAGGTACTGTAGCACGTCCAGTGAACAGGTCAGGGTTCCAAGGTACTGTAGCACGTCCGGTGAACAGGTCAGGGTTCCAAGGTACTGTAGCACGTCCGGTGAACAGGTCAGGGTTCCAAGGTACTGTAGCACGTCCAGTGAACAGGTCAGGGTTCCAAGGTACTGTAGCACGTCCGGTGAACAGGTCAGGGTTCCATAGCTGCAGGCAGAACAGTGGAAACTGGAGCAGCAGCACGACCAGGTGGACTGGGGACGGCCGGGAGTCACTGATGTCTGCGTGCTTCTCGGTCTTGGCCACTCATCTCTGCCTTGGCAAAATGTCAGCGTTATCATCAAACCACACCGCATTTTGAAGCATATTCCACAGGTTTTCAAGTCTATTCGCTCATTTGTCATGTGACTGACATGCGGTAAGGATAAATAGTGCAACAGCCTACAGTCTTCTTAACCTATGTTTTAATTATTGTGATCGGCTCATGTTTTACCACTACGCCTGTACTGCACCGTTCTGGTTACTTTCACCCCTGCTAACATTTTCAATGGATATTTCAGTTGATAGAAAACATCAGGTGCTCGCACAATCCTCTGGCCTTTATTTAAACGTTGCTTCCCTCACCATTGTCTTTAGAAGCTGTTGCACAGTACAGAGATTCATCGCCTGCTCTGTGTAATGCTCATCTATTCTAAATGTCAACTGAACACGTTGGGAATAACTAACATACAACTCTAAGGGTTGTTTCTCACAGAGTTTTCTGTTCCATCTAAAACAGTGTAGCCTTCAGGCTGGTCACTCACACACACCGCTGGTTCTAGTTCTCAAAGCATCTTCTGATTATTAACACAAAAGGTGCTTCATTAGTATGCGTGTTGTAAGCATCGTTCTCGCTCCTCGCTCCTCGCTCCTCGCTCCTCGCTCCTCGCTCGCTGCAGATGTGTGACTGCGTGGGAGAAGACAGGTCAGTCACATGGCCTTTTCATTACAGCTCTGTATGCTAGGGATCCAAACGCAACTCTGTCTCCTCTCCTCCCCTCTCCTCCTCCTCTCCTCCCCACTCCTTCCCTCTCCTCTCCTCTCCTTCACTCTCCTCCCCCCTCCTCCCTCTCCTCCCCTCTCCTTCTCCTTCTCCCCCCTCCTCTCCTCCCCTCTCCTTCTCCCTCCCCTCTCCTCCCCCCTCCTCCCCCCTCCTCCCTCTCCTCCCCTCTCCTTCTCCTCCTCCCCCCTCCTCCCCTCTCCTCTCCTCTCTTCCTTTCCTCTCCTAATTCTCACACGGCGGAGCTGACCTATTTAACACAAAGACAGCCTCATGCAAACTTGATGATATGCATATAACACAGAATTTACAGTCTCACTGCCGAGCAGAAGAGGTCTCCTCCGTGTACACTACACTACAGGCCCTCCACCCCTCTACTCCCCCCTCCCCCCCTGTACACTACACTACAGGCCCTCCACCCCTCTACTCCCCCCTCCCCCCCTGTACACTACACTACAGGCCCTCCACCCCTCTACTCCCCCCTCCCCCCCTGTACACTACACTACAGGCCCTCCACCCCTCTACTCCCCCCTCCCCCCCTGTACACTACACTACAGGCCCTCCACCCCTCTACTCCCCCCTCCCCCCCTGTACACTACACTACAGGCCCTCCACCCCTCTACTCCCCCCTCCCCCCCTGTACACTACACTACAGGCCCTCCACCCCTCTACTCCCCCCTCCCCCCCTGTACACTACACTACAGGCCCTCCACCCCTCTACTCCCCCCTCCCCCCCTGTACACTACACTACAGGCCCTCCACCCCTCTACTCCCCCCTCCCCCCCTGTACACTACACTACAGGCCCTCCACCCCTCTACTCCCCCCTCCCCCCCTGTACACTACACTACAGGCCCTCCACCCCTCTACTCCCCCCTCCCCCCCATGTACACTACACTACAGGCCCTCCACCTCTACTCCCCCCTCCCCCCTGTACACTACACTACAGGCCCTCCACCCCTCTACTCCCCCCTCCCCCCCCTGTACACTACACTACAGGCCCTCCACCCCTCTACTCCCCCCTCCCCCCTGTACACTACACTACAGGCCCTCCACCCCTCTACTCCCCCCTCCCCCCCTGTACACTACACTACAGGCCCTCCACCTCTACTCCCCCCTCCCCCCATGTACACTACACTACAGGCCCTCCACCCCTCTACTCCCCCCTCCCCCCCTGTACACTACACTACAGGCCCTCCACCCCTCTACTCCCCCCTCCCCCCCTGTACACTACACTACAGGCCCTCCACCCCTCTACTCCCCCCTCCCCCCCTGTACACTACACTACAGGCCCTCCACCCCTCTACTCCCCCCTCCCCCCCTGTACACTACACTACAGGCCCTCCACCCTCTACTCCCCCCTCCCCCCCTGTACACTACACTACAGGCCCTCCACCCCTCTACTCCCCCCTCCCCCCCATGTACACTACACTACAGGCCCTCCACCCCTCTACTCCCCCCTCCCCCCCTGTACACTACACTACAGGCCCTCCACCCCTCTACTCCCCCCTCCCCCCCTGTACACTACACTACAGGCCCTCCACCCCTCTACTCCCCCCTCCCCCCCTGTACACTACACTACAGGCCCTCCACCCCTCTACTCCCCCCTCCCCCCCTGTACACTACACTACAGGCCCTCCACCCCTCTACTCCCCCCTCCCCCCCTGTACACTACACTACAGGCCCTCCACCCCTCTACTCCCCCCTCCCCCCTGTACACTACACTACAGGCCTTAGGGATGGCTGATGAACAGAAGAGGTCCCCTCCATGTACACTACACTACAGGCCCTCCACCCCTCTACTCCCCCCCTCCCCCCCTGTACACTACACTACAGGCCTTAGGGATGGCTGATGAACAGAAGAGGTCCCCTCCATGTACACTACACTACAGGCCCTCCACCCCTCTACTCCCCCCTCCCCCCCCTGTACACTACACTACAGGCCTTAGGGATGGCTGATGAACAGAAGAGGTCCCCTCCATGTACACTACACTACAGGCCTTAGGGATGGCTGATGAACAGAAGAGGTCTCCTCCATGTACACTACACTACAGGCCCTCCACCTCTACTCCCTCCCTCCCATAGGATAACCCTTTTTGGTTCCAGGTATAACACTTTTTGGTTCCAGGTAGAACTCTGCTGGGTTCTATGTAGAACCCTCTGTGGAAAGGGTTCTACATGGAACCCAAAAGGGTTCCACCTGGAACCAAAATAGTTCTACCTGGAACCTAAAGGGGTTCTTCAAAGGGTTCTCCTATGGGGACAGCCGAAGAACCCTTTTTAAGTTCTATATAGCACCTTTTTTTCTAAGAGTGTACCAGGTGATGGAAAAGAGACTAGGTAGCATCCCAAATAGCAAACCTATTCCCTATATAGTGCACTACATTTGACCAGAGCCTTATGGGACTATAAAGGGAATAAGGTGCCATTTGGGACGCAGCCACACAGGGACTATTAATGGTGTCATCAAGCAGCTACACCTGCAGTCTCTCAGTCTCTCCAACACTTCAACAGAGCTCAGCTGCATGGAAACGGCTTCAGCTCAGTCTCTCCAACACTTCAACAGAGCTCCGCTGCATGGAAACGGCTTCAGCTCAGTCTCTCCAACACTTCAACAGAGCTCAGCTGCATGGAAACGGCTTCAGCTCAGTCTCTCCAACACTTCAACAGAGCTCAGCTGCATGGAAACGGCTTCAGCTCAGTCTCTCCAACACTTCAACAGAGCTGCATGTAAAAGACTTCAGCTCAGTCTCTCCAACACTTCAACTGAGCTCAGCTGCATGGAAACGGCTTCAGCTCAGTCTCTCCAACACTTCAACAGAGCTCCGCTGCATGGAAACGGCTTCAGCTCAGTCTCTCCAACACTTCAACAGAGCTCCGCTGCATGGAAACGACTTCAGCTCAGTCTCTCCAACACTTCAACAGAGCTCAGCTGCATGGAAACGACTTCAGCTCAGTCTCTCCAACACTTCAACTGAGCTCAGCTGCATGGAAACGGCTTCAGCTCAGTCTCTCCAACACTTCAACAGAGCTCAGCTGCATGGAAACGGCTTCAGCTCAGTCTCTCCAACACTTCAACTGAGCTCAGCTGCATGGAAACGGCTTCAGCTCAGTCTCTCCAACACTTCAACAGAGCTCAGCTGCATGGAAAAGACTTCAGCTCAGTCTCTCCAACACTTCAACAGAGCTCAGCTGCATGGAAACGACTTCAGCTCAGTCTCTCCAACACTTCAACAGAGCTCAGCTGCATGGAAACGGCTTCAGCTCAGTCTCTCCAACACTTCAACAGAGCTCAGCTGCATGTAAAAGACTTCAGCTCAGTCTCTCCAACACTTCAACAGAGCTCAGCTGCATGGAAACGACTTCAGCTCAGTCTCTCCAACACTTCAACAGAGCTCAGCTGCATGGAAACGGCTTCAGCTCAGTCTCTCCAACACTTCAACAGAGCTCAGCTGCATGGAAACGGCTTCAGCTCAGTCTCTCCAACACTTCAACAGAGCTCAGCTGCATGGAAAAGACTTCAGCTCAGTCTCTCCAACACTTCAACAGAGCTCAGCTGCATGGAAAAGACTTCAGCTCAGTCTCTCCAACACTTCAACAGAGCTCAGCTGCATGGAAAAGACTTCAGCTCAGTCTCTCCAACACTTCAACAGAGCTGCATGGAAACGGCTTCAGCTCAGTCTCTCCAACACTTCAACAGAGCTGCATGGAAACGGCTTCAGCTCAGTCTCTCCAACACTTCAACAGAGCTCAGCTGCATGGAAACGGCTTCAGCTCAGTCTCTCCAACACTTCAACAGAGCTGCATGGAAACGGCTTCAGCTCAGTCTCTCCAACACTTCAACAGAGCTCCGCTGCATGGAAACGGCTTCAGCTCAGTCTCTCCAACACTTCAACAGAGATCAGCTGCATGGAAACGACTTCAGCTCAGTCTCTCCAACACTTCAACAGAGATCAGCTGCATGGAAACGACTTCAGCTCAGTCTCTCCAACACTTCAACAGAGCTCAGCTGCATGGAAAAGACTTCAGCTCAGTCTCTCCAACACTTCAACAGAGCTGCATGGAAACGGCTTCAGCTCAGTCTCTCCAACACTTCAACAGAGCTGCATGGAAACGGCTTCAGCTCAGTCTCTCCAACACTTCAACAGAGCTCAGCTGCATGGAAACGGCTTCAGCTCAGTCTCTCCAACACTTCAACAGAGCTCAGCTGCATGGAAACGGCTTCAGCTCAGTCTCTCCAACACTTCAACAGAGCTCCGCTGCATGGAAACGGCTTCAGCTCAGTCTCTCCAACACTTCAACAGAGCTCAGCTGCATGGAAACGACTTCAGCTCAGTCTCTCCAACACTTCAACAGAGCTCAGCTGCATGGAAACGGCTTCAGCTCAGTCTCTCCAACACTTCAACAGAGCTCCGCTGCATGGAAACGGCTTCAGCTCAGTCTCTCCAACACTTCAACAGAGCTCCGCTGCATGGAAACGACTTCAGCTCAGTCTCTCCAACACTTCAACAGAGCTCAGCTGCATGGAAACGACTTCAGCTCAGTCTCTCCAACACTTCAACTGAGCTCAGCTGCATGGAAACGGCTTCAGCT
>CM062504.1:1406217-1446217 GCA_031479575.1 Coregonus ussuriensis | reverse complement strand
AAAGATAGAGAGAGAGAATCAGAGAGACTTTGAACATTAAACACCTGGTGACTGGATGAAAGACAGAGAGAGAGAATCAGAGAGACTTTGAACATTAAACACCTGGTGACTGGATGAAAGACAGAGAGACAGAATCAGAGAGACATTGAACATTAAACACCTGGTGACTGGATGAAAGACAGAGAGAGAGAATCAGAGAGACTTTGAACATTAAACACCTGGTGACTGGATGAAAGAGAGAGAGAGAGAATCAGAGAGACTTTGAACATTAAACACCTGGTGACTGGATGAAAGACAGAGAGAGAGAATCAGAGAGACTTTGAACATTAAACACCTGGTGACTGGATGAAAGACAGAGATAGAGAATCAGAGAGACGTTGAACATTAAACACCTGGTGACTGGATGAAAGACAGAGAGACAGAATCAGAGAGACATTGAACATTAAACACCTGGTGACTGGATGAAAGACAGAGAGAGAGAATCAGAGAGACTTTGAACATTAAACACCTGGTGACTGGATGAAAGACAGAGAGAGAGAGAATCAGAGAGACTTTGAACATTAAACACCTGGTGACTGGATGAAAGACAGAGATAGAGAATCAGAGAGACTTTGAACATTAAACACCTGGTGACTGGATGAAAGACAGAGAGACAGAATCAGAGAGACATTGAACATTAAACACCTGGTGACTGGATGAAAGACAGAGAGAGAGAATCAGAGAGACTTTGAACATTAAACACCTGGTGACTGGATGAAAGAGAGAGAGAGAGAATCTGAGAGACTTTGAACATTAAACACCTGGTGACTGGATGAAAGACAGAGAGAGAGAGAATCAGAGAGACTTTGAACATTAAACACCTGGTGACTGGATGAAAGACAGAGAGAGAGAATCAGAGAGACTTTGAACATTAAACACCTGGTGACTGGATGAAAGACAGAGAGAGAGAATCAGAGAGACTTTGAACATTAAACACCTGGTGACTGGATGAAACACAGAGAGAGAATCAGAGAGACATTGAACATTAAACACCTGGTGACTGGATGAAAGACAGAGAGAGAGAATCAGAGAGACTTTGAACATTAAACACCTGGTGACTGGATGAAAGACAGAGAGAGAGAATCAGAGAGACTTTGAACATTAAACACCTGGTGACTGGATGAAAGACAGAGATAGAGAATCAGAGAGACTTTGAACATTAAACACCTGGTGACTGGATGAAAGACAGAGATAGAGAATCAGAGAGACTTTGAACATTAAACACTTGGTGACTGGATGAAAGACGGAGAGAGAGAATCAGAGAGACTTTGAACATTAAACACCTGGTGACTGGATGAAAGACAGAGAGAGAGAGAATCAGAGAGACTTTTAACATTAAACACCTGGTGACATGATGAAAGACAGAGAGAGAGAATCAGAGAGACTTTGAACATTAAACACCTGGTGACTGGATGAAAGACAGAGAGAGAGAATCAGAGAGACTTTGAACATTAAACACCTGGTGACTGGATGAAAGACAGAGAGAGAGAATCAGAGAGACTTTGAACATTAAACACCTGGTGACTGGATGAAAGACAGAGAGAAGCTGAATGTTGGATATGGAGTTGCTGAATCAACTCTCCCGAGTGGCGCAGTGGTCTAAGGCACTGCATCACAGTGCTAGCTGTGCCACTAGAGATCCTGGTTTGAATCCAGGCTCTGTCGTAGCCGGCCGCGACCGGGAGACCCATGGGGCGGCGCACAATTGGCCCAGCGTTGTCCAGGGTAGGGGAGGGAATGGCCGGCAGGGATGTAGCTCAGTTGGTAGAGCATGGCGTTTGCAACGCCAGGGTTGTGGGTTCGATTCCCACGGGGGGCCAGTATGAAAAAATAAATTGTATGCACTCATTAACTGTAAGTCGCTCTGGATAAGAGCGTCTGCTAAATGACTAACATGTAAATGAACTCCATGTTAGATTTGGAGATGCTGAATCAATTCCATGTTGGATTTGGAGATGCTCTTGGAGAGGTTGAAGCTTTGGTTTGACAGTCATTATAGTAAGGTTGAGCTATAGTTCAGGGTCAGGTTAGGGTTAGGGTTGCTCACCCAGCGATGTTGGATATGGAGATGCTCTTTGAGAGGTTGGAGCCATGGAAGGGCATGATGGAGGTGTGTCTTCGGGAGGGAACAACTAATGAGGAGTAGTCTTCTGGAGACAAGATGGCTGACCAGGGCCGCTCCCGCGACGCAGCCGCTGTGATGTCATAAGAGAGGGACAGCATTAGGAGAGGGATGTGGTAGGTTAGTATTGGGATATGTCCCACATGGCACCCTAATCCCTACATAGTGCACTAATTATGACCAAAGCCCTGTAGGGCACTATAGGGACTAATTATGACCAAAGCCCTGCAGGGCACTATAGGGACTAATGATGACCAAAGCCCTGCAGGGCACTATAGGGACTAATTATGACCAAAGCCCTGTAGGGTACTATAGGGACTAATGATGACCAAAGCCCTGCAGGGCACTATAGGGACTAATGATGACCAAAGCCCTGTAGGGCACTATAGGGACTAATTATGACCAAAGCCCTGTAGGGTACTATAGGGACTAATGATGACCAAAGCCCTGTAGGGCACTATAGGGACTAATTATGACCAAAGCCCTGTAGGGCACTATAGGGACTAATGATGACCAAAGCCCTGTAGGGCACTATAGGGACTAATGATGACCAAAGCCCTGCAGGGCACTATAGGGACTAATGATGACCAAAGCCCTGCAGGGCACTATAGGGACTAATTATGACCAAAGCCCTGTAGGGCACTATAGGGAACAGATGATGACCAAAGCCCTGTAGGGCACTATAGGGACTAATTATGACCAAAGCCCTGCAGGGCACTATAGGGACTAATGATGACCAAAGCCCTGTAGGGCACTATAGGGACTAATGATGACCAAAGCCCTGCAGGGCACTATAGGGACTAATTATGACCAAAGCCCTGCAGGGCACTATAGGGACTAATGATGACCAAAGCCCTGCAGGGCACTATAGGGACTAATTATGACCAAAGCCCTGCAGGGCACTATAGGGACTAATTATGACCAAAGCCCTGCAGGGCACTATAGGGACTAATGATGACCAAAGCCCTGTAGGGCACTATAGGGACTAATGATGACCAAAGCCCTGTAGGGCACTATAGGGACTAATTATGACCAAAGCCCTGCAGGGCACTATAGGGACTAATTATGACCAAAGCCCTGCAGGGCACTATAGGGACTAATTATGACCAAAGCCCTGCAGGGCACTATAGGGACTAATGATGACCAAAGCCCTGCAGGGCACTATAGGGACTAATGATGACCAAAGCCCTGCAGGGCACTATAGGGACTAATGATGACCAAAGCCCTGAAGGGCACTATAGGGACTAATTATGACCAAAGCCCTGCAGGGCACTATAGGGACTAATGATGACCAAAGCCCTGCAGGGCACTATAGGGACTAATGATGACCAAAGCCCTGCAGGGCACTATAGGGACTAATTATGACCAAAGCCCTGCACTGCAGGGCACTATAGGGACTAATGATGACCAAAGCCCTGCAGGGCACTATAGGGACTAATGATGACCAAAGCCCTGCAGGGCACTATAGGGACTAATGATGACCAAAGCCCTGCAGGGCACTATAGGGACTAATTATGACCAAAGCCCTGCAGGGCACTATAGGGACTAATGATGACCAAATCCCTGTAGGGCACTATAGGGACTAATGATGACCAAAGCCCTGTAGGGCACTATAGGGACTAATTATGACCAAAACCCTGCAGGGCACTATAGGGACTAATTATGACCAAAGCCCTGCAGGGCACTATAGGGACTAATTATGACCAAAGCCCTGCAGGGCACTATAGGGACTAATGATGACCAAAGCCCTGCAGGGCACTATAGGGACTAATGATGACCAAAGCCCTGCAGGGCACTATAGGGACTAATGATGACCAAAGCCCTGCAGGGCACTATAGGGACTAATTATGACCAAAGCCCTGCAGGGCACTATAGGATAGGGACTAATGATGACCAAAGCCCTGCAGGGCACTATAGGGACTAATGATGACCAAAGCCCTGCAGGGCACTATAGGGACTAATTATGACCAAAGCCCTGCAGGGCACTATAGGGACTAATGATGACCAAAGCCCTGCAGGGCACTATAGGGACTAATGATGACCAAAGCCCTGCAGGGCACTATAGGGACTAATGATGACCAAAGCCATGTAGGGCACTATAGGGACTAATGATGACCAAAGCCATGTAGGGCACTATAGGGACTAATGATGACCAAAGCCATGTAGGGCACTATAGGGACTAATGATGACCAAAGCCCTGTAGGGCACTATAGGGAACAGATGATGACCAAAGCCCTGTAGGGTTAGGGTTATAGGGAACAGATGAGATGCATTGAGATGCAGACTTGGATTGTATTGTAACTTGTGAACACTCTCTCCCTCCCCTCCCGGAGGACCTGAGCCCTAGGACCATGCCTCAGGACTACCTGGCCTGATGACTCCTGGCTGTCCCCAGTCCTCTCCCTCTCTCCCTCTCTCCCTCCCCTCCCGGAGGACCTGAGCCCTAGGACCATGCCTCAGGACTACCTGGCCTGATGACTCCTGGCTGTCCCCGGTCCTCTCCCTCTCTCCCTCTCCTCCCGGAGGACCTGAGCCCTAGGACCATGCCTCAGGACTACCTGGCCTGATGACTCCAGGCTGTCCCCGGTCCTCTCCCTCTCTCCCTCCCCTCCCGGAGGACCTGAGCCCTAGGACCATGCCTCAGGACTACCTGGCCTGATGACTCCTGGCTGTCCCCAGTCCTCTCCCTCTCTCTCTCTCTCCCTCCCCTCCCGGAGGACCTGAGCCCTAGGACCATGCCTCAGGACTACCTGGCCTGATGACTCCAGGCTGTCCCCGGTCCTCTCCCTCTCTCCCTCCCCTCCCGGAGGACCTGAGCCCTAGGACCATGCCTCAGAACTACCTGGCCTGATGACTCCTGGCTGTCCCCAGTCCTCTCCCTCTCTCCCTCTCTCCCTCCCCTCCCGGAGGACCTGAGCCCTAGGACCATGCCTCAGGACTACCTGGCCTGATGACTCCTGGCTGTCCCCAGTCCTCTCCCTCTCTCCCTCTCTCCCTCCCCTCCCGGAGGACCTGAGCCCTAGGACCATGCCTCAGGACTACCTGGCCTGATGACTCCTGGCTGTCCCCAGTCCACCTGGTCGTGCTGCTGCTCCAGTTTCCACTCTTCTGCCTGCGGCTATGGAACCCTGACCTGTTCACTGGACGTGCTACAGTACCTTGGAACCCTGACCTGTTGACTGGACGTGCTACAGTACCTTGGAACCCTGACCTGTTCACCGGACGTGCTACAGTACCTTGGAACCCTGACCTGTTGACCGGACGTGCTACAGTACCTTGGAACCCTGACCTGTTCACTGGACGTGCTACAGTACCTTGGAACCCTGACCTGTTCACCGGACGTGCTACAGTACCTTGGAACCCTGACCTGTTCACTGGACGTGCTACAGTACCTTGTCCCGGATCTGCTGTTTTTGACTCTCCCTCTCTCTCCCTCGCTCTCTCTCTCCCTCACCTGCTGTCTCGACCTCTGAATGCTCAGCTATGAAAAGCCAACTGACATTTACTCCTGAGGTGCTGACCTGTTGCACCCTCTACAACCACTGTGATTATTATTTGACCCTGCTGGTCATCTATGAACGTTTTAACATCTTGGAGAACAATCTGGCGTTAATGGCCATGTACTGTTATAATCTCCACCCAGCACAGCCAGAAGAGGACTGGCCACCCCTCAGAGCCTGGTTCCTCTCTAGGTTTCTTCCTAGGTTCCTGCCTTTCTAGGGAGTTTTTCCTAGCCACCGTGCTTCTACATCTGCATTGCTTGCTGTTTGGGGTTTTAGGCTGGGTTTCTGTATAGCACTTTGTGACATCTGCTGATGTAAAAAGGGCTTTATAAATTTGATTGATTGATTGATTGATTCTAACTGGTGAACACCAGCAGATCTGGGACCAGGACGGGGCTGTGGTGGGTCTTGATTCTAACTGGTGAATACCAGCAGATCTGGGACCAGGACAGGGCTGCTGGTGGGTCTTGATTCTAACAGTGTGAGTATTGAATAGATTTAAGATGGACTCACGTTTTAACTCTCGTTTGGTTCTTCGGGTGACAACAGGAATGGTGGCTGAATCTGGAACCGCAAACTGCTGTTTGGGCAACTGGAGGAAAAACAATCCAGTACTTTAGTAGTGTAAATACATATCTGTCACATGATGTCCTGTTTGCGCCTCATTCTATTGGCTGAAAAGAGTCTGTTGTAAATACGGTTATTTCCTTACCTTCATTTCCACCTTGGCACAGACAGGCAGGCTTTCTCTACAACTCTTATGAACATGTGCATTGCAATCTGAAAAAGAACAAATAAAATACAACTCTTAATCCTAGGGTAAGAAATTCAACAGAATAATCTTCAAGGGGGGTTCGTTTCATGTGTTATGAACTGGGACTGGAGAGTTGGACTGACTGGTCTACAGAGACAGAGAGTTGGACTGACTGGTCTACAGAGACAGAGAGTTGGACTGACTGGTCTACAGAGACAGAGAGTTGGACTGGCTGGTCTACAGAGACAGAGAGTTGGACTGGTCTACAGAGACAGAGAGTTGGACTGACTGGTCTACAGAGACAGAGAGTTGGACTGGTCTACAGAGACAGAGAGTTGGACTGACTGGTCTACAGAGACAGAGAGTTGGACTGACTGGTCTACAGAGACAGAGAGTTGGACTGGCTGGTCTACAGAGACAGAGAGTTGGACTGACTGGTCTACAGAGACAGAGAGTTGGACTGACTGGTCTACAGAGACAGAGAGTTGGACTGGTCTACAGAGACAGAGAGTTGGACTGGACTGACTGGTCTACAGAGACAGAGAGTTGGACTGACTGGTCTACAGAGACAGAGAGTTGGACTGACTGGTCTACAGAGACAGAGAGTTGGACTGACTGGTCTACAGAGACAGAGAGTTGGACTGACTGGTCTACAGAGACAGAGAGTTGGACTGGTCTACAGAGACAGAGAGTTGGACTGGTCTACAGAGACAGAGAGTTGGACTGGTCTACAGAGACAGAGAGTTGGACTGACTGGTCTACAGAGACAGAGAGTTGGACTGACTGGTCTACAGAGACAGAGAGTTGGACTGACTGGTCTACAGAGACAGAGAGTTGGACTGACTGGTCTACAGAGACAGAGAGTTGGACTGACTGGTCTACAGAGACAGAGAGTTGGACTGACTGGTCTACAGAGACAGAGAGTTGGACTGACTGGTCTACAGAGACAGAGAGTTGGACTGACTGGTCTACAGAGACAGAGAGTTGGACTGACTGGTCTACAGAGACAGAGAGTTGGACTGACTGGTCTACAGAGACAGAGAGTTGGACTGACTGGTCTACAGAGACAGAGAGTTGGACTGACTGGTCTACAGAGACAGAGAGTTGGACTGACTGGTCTACAGAGACAGAGAGTTGGACTGGTCTACAGAGACAGAGAGTTGGACTGACTGGTCTACAGAGACAGAGAGTTGGACTGACTGGTCTACAGAGACAGAGAGTTGGACTGACTGGTCTACAGAGACACAGAGTTGGACTGACTGGTCTACAGAGACAGAGAGTTGGACTGACTGGTCTACAGAGACAGAGAGTTGGACTGACTGGTCTACAGAGACACAGAGTTGGACTGACTGGTCTACAGAGACAGAGAGTTGGACTGACTGGTCTACAGAGACAGAGAGTTGGACTGACTGGTCTACAGAGACAGAGAGTTGGACTGGTCTACAGAGACAGAGAGTTGGACTGACTGGTCTACAGAGACAGAGAGTTGGACTGACTGGTCTACAGAGACAGAGAGTTGGACTGGCTGGTCTACAGAGACAGAGAGTTGGACTGGTCTACAGAGACAGAGAGTTGGACTGACTGGTCTACAGAGACAGAGAGTTGGACTGACTGCTCTACAGAGACAGAGAGTTGGACTGACTGGTCTACAGAGACAGAGAGTTGGACTGGCTGGTCTACAGAGACAGAGAGTTGGACTGACTGGTCTACAGAGACAGAGAGTTGGACTGACTGGTCTACAGAGACAGAGAGTTGGACTGACTGGTCTACAGAGACAGAGAGTTGGACTGACTGGTCTACAGAGACAGAGAGTTGGACTGACTGGTCTACAGAGACAGAGAGTTGGACTGACTGGTCTACAGAGACAGAGAGTTGGACTGGTCTACAGAGACAGAGAGTTGGACTGACTGGTCTACAGAGACAGAGAGTTGGACTGGTCTACAGAGACAGAGAGTTGGACTGACTGGTCTACAGAGACAGAGAGTTGGACTGACTGGTCTACAGAGACAGAGAGTTGGACTGACTGGTCTACAGAGACAGAGAGTTGGACTGACTGGTCTACAGAGACAGAGAGTTGGACTGACTGGTCTACAGAGACAGAGAGTTGGACTGACTGGTCTACAGAGACAGAGAGTTGGACTGACTGGTCTACAGAGACAGAGAGTTGGACTGGTCTACAGAGACAGAGAGTTGGACTGACTGGTCTACAGAGACAGAGAGTTGGACTGACTGGTCTACAGAGACAGAGAGTTGGACTGACTGGTCTACAGAGACAGAGAGTTGGACTGGTCTACAGAGACAGAGAGTTGGACTGACTGGTCTACAGAGACAGAGAGTTGGACTGACTGGTCTACAGAGACAGAGAGTTGGACTGACTGGTCTACAGAGACAGAGAGTTGGACTGACTGGTCTACAGAGACAGAGAGTTGGACTGACTGGTCTACAGAGACAGAGAGTTGGACTGACTGGTCTACAGAGACAGAGAGTAGAGTTGGACTGACTGGTCTACAGAGACAGAGAGTTGGACTGACTGGTCTACAGAGACAGAGAGTTGGACTGACTGGTCTACAGAGACAGAGAGTTGGACTGACTGGTCTACAGAGACAGAGAGTTGGACTGACTGGTCTACAGAGACAGAGAGTTGGACTGACTGGTCTACAGAGACAGAGAGTTGGACTGGTCTACAGAGACAGAGAGTTGGACTGGTCTACAGAGACAGAGAGTTGGACTGACTGGTCTACAGAGACAGAGAGTTGGACTGACTGGTCTACAGAGACAGAGAGTTGGACTGACTGGTCTACAGAGACAGAGAGTTGGACTGACTGGTCTACAGAGACAGAGAGTTGGACTGACTGGTCTACAGAGACAGAGAGTTGGACTGACTGGTCTACAGAGACAGAGAGTTGGACTGACTGGTCTACAGAGACAGAGAGTTGGACTGACTGGTCTACAGAGACAGAGAGTTGGACTGACTGGTCTACAGAAGAGACAGAGAGTTGGACTGGTCTACAGAGACAGAGAGTTGGACTGACTGGTCTACAGAGACAGAGAGTTGGACTGACTGGTCTACAGAGACAGAGAGTTGGACTGACTGGTCTACAGAGACAGAGAGTTGGACTGACTGGTCTACAGAGACAGAGAGTTGGACTGACTGGTCTACAGAGACAGAGAGTTGGACTGACTGGTCTACAGAGACAGAGAGTTGGACTGACTGGTCTACAGAGACAGAGAGTTGGACTGACTGGTCTACAGAGACAGAGAGTTGGACTGGTCTACAGAGACAGAGAGTTGGACTGACTGGTCTACAGAGACAGAGAGTTGGACTGACTGGTCTACAGAGACAGAGAGTTGGACTGACTGGTCTACAGAGACAGAGAGTTGGACTGACTGGTCTACAGAGACAGAGAGTTGGACTGACTGGTCTACAGAGACAGAGAGTTGGACTGACTGGTCTACAGAGACAGAGAGTTGGACTGACTGGTCTACAGAGACAGAGAGTTGGACTGGTCTACAGAGACAGAGAGTTGGACTGACTGGTCTACAGAGACAGAGAGTTGGACTGACTGGTCTACAGAGACAGAGAGTTGGACTGACTGGTCTACAGAGACAGAGAGTTGGACTGACTGGTCTACAGAGACAGAGAGTTGGACTGACTGGTCTACAGAGACAGAGAGTTGGACTGACTGGTCTACAGAGACAGAGAGTTGGACTGACTGGTCTACAGAGACAGAGAGTTGGACTGACTGGTCTACAGAGACAGAGAGTTGGACTGACTGGTCTACAGAGACAGAGAGTTGGACTGACTGGTCTACAGAGACAGAGAGTTGGACTGACTGGTCTACAGAGACAGAGAGTTGGACTGACTGGTCTACAGAGACAGAGAGTTGGACTGACTGGTCTACAGAGACAGAGAGTTGGACTGACTGGTCTACAGAGACAGAGAGTTGGACTGACTGGTCTACAGAGACAGAGAGTTGGACTGACACTGGTCTACAGAGACAGAGAGTTGGACTGACTGGTCTACAGAGACAGAGAGTTGGACTGACTGGTCTACAGAGACAGAGAGTTGGACTGGTCTACAGAGACAGAGAGTTGGACTGACTGGTCTACAGAGACAGAGAGTTGGACTGACTGGTCTACAGAGACAGAGAGTTGGACTGACTGGTCTACAGAGACAGAGAGTTGGACTGGCTGGTCTACAGAGACAGAGAGTTGGACTGGTCTACAGAGACAGAGAGTTGGACTGACTGGTCTACAGAGACAGAGAGTTGGACTGACTGGTCTACAGAGACAGAGAGTTGGACTGACTGGTCTACAGAGACAGAGAGTTGGACTGACTGGTCTACAGAGACAGAGAGTTGGACTGACTGCTCTACAGAGACAGAGAGTTGGACTGACTGGTCTACAGAGACAGAGAGTTGGACTGGCTGGTCTACAGAGACAGAGAGTTGGACTGACTGGTCTACAGAGACAGAGAGTTGGACGGACTGACTGGTCTACAGAGACAGAGAGTTGGACTGACTGGTCTACAGAGACAGAGAGTTGGACTGACTGGTCTACAGAGACAGAGAGTTGGACTGACTGGTCTACAGAGACAGAGAGTTGGACTGACTGGTCTACAGAGACAGAGAGTTGGACTGACTGGTCTACAGAGACAGAGAGTTGGACTGACTGGTCTACAGAGACAGAGAGTTGGACTGGTCTACAGAGACAGAGAGTTGTCCCAAATGGAACCATAGACCCCCAGGGATTGGGACCAATCCTTGTTGGGAAACTTTATTTTTTATAGTTGATTTTATTGATTTTGTTGCATTATTTCAGATTAAATTACATTTAGGGGAATTTTATAATGGGGAAAGATTTGCTTTTGGAATTTTCTAAATATTTTCTATATTATTAATTTCCATGTCGGCTCTATGCCTGGAAATGCCCTTGTCTGGAGCAAATGATACCAATTTCAACCCTCCAATTATTGTTGTTTTATTCTAAAAACAGGCAATAATGTTTTTATAATTTTAAAATAAATATGTAGTAGTTTCTTGGGATAGCCCTCTCTGACTTCAAGAGAAATTATCTTTAAAACGGTGATTCCTAAAAGATGTGTCTGGAGCTTTGGTCAGATTTGTGTAAAATCCTAAATGAAACAGGAATGATCAGGGTCAGCTACACCATAAGGACCCCTTCTTCATGTCTTCATTACATGTAGTGAAGCAAGACCCCTCATGGTCTGGAAGGTTCTCTACTTTTAATAGATGAAAACAAACAATATTGAAATCACCATGGTCACAACCGTGTCCACCAACATACAGTAACTACCATCAGGTCAACATGACTGAACACTGTCCACCACCGTCCAGTAACTACCATCAGGTCAACATGACTGAACACTGTCCACCACCGTACAGTACCTACCATCAGGTCAACATGACTGAACACTGTCCACCACCGTACAGTACCTACCATCAGGTCAACATGACTGAACACTGTCCACCACCGTCCAGTAACTACCATCAGGTCAACATGACTGAACACTGTCCACCACCGTCCAGTAACTACCATCAGGTCAACATGACTGAACACTGTCCACCACCGTCCAGTAACTACCATCAGGTCAACATGACTGAACACTGTCCACCACCGTACAGTAACTACCATCAGGTCAACATGACTGAACACTGTCCACCACCGTCCAGTAACTACCATCAGGTCAACATGACTGAACACTGTCCACCACCGTCCAGTAACTACCATCAGGTCAACATGACTGAACACTGTCCACCACCGTCCAGTAACTACCATCAGGTCAACATGACTGAACACTGTCCACCACCGTACAGTAACTACCATCAGGTCAACATGACTGAACACTGTCCACCACCGTCCAGTAACTACCATCAGGTTAACATTACTGAACACAGTAACTGGATGTTGTCTGTTGTGTAACCATTAAAAGAGGAAGTCAACAGGTCTGTGATCCATTGCTTCATGGTTCCCCCTTTCTTAGTGTGAGTCCCAAATAGCACACGATTCCCTCCATAGGGACTATAAAGGACTATAAAGTAGTGAACTATGGAGGGAATAAGGTGCCATTTGGGACCAACATCCGTTTTCTGAGGCTGTGCAATAAACTACATCATATTTAGCTGCTGTTAAAGAGAGTAGAACAGTCCACTCAGACAGACAGACAGACAGACAGACAGACAGACAGACAGACAGACAGACAGACAGACAGACAGACAGACAGACAGAGGGTAGGGTAGTATTGTCCACTGTGACTGACACAGGGTAGGGTAGTATTGTCCACTGTGACTGACTGCAGCTCTAAACAGAGACCAGTTCATAGGCCTTATCCTCCGAGAGTTCAACAGGCTGTTATACTGAATGCATCAGTTCATAGGCCTTATCCTCCGAGAGTTCAACAGGCTGTTATACTGAATGCATCAGTTCATAGGCCTTATCCTCCGAGAGTTCAACAGGCTGTTATACTGAATGCATCAGTTCATAGGCCTTATCCTCCGAGAGTTCAACAGGCTGTTATACTGAATGCATCAGTTCATAGGCCTTATCCTCAGAGAGTTCAACAGGCTGTTATACTGAATGCATCAGTTCAGAGGCATTATCCTCCGAGAGATCAACAGGCTATTATACTGAATGCATCAGTTCAGAGGCCTTATCCTCCGAGAGTTCAACAGGCTGTTATACTGAATGCATCAGTTCAGAGGCATTATCCTCCGAGAGTTCAACAGGCTATTATACTGAATGCATCAGTTCATAGGCATTATCCTCCGAGAGTTCAACAGGCTGTTATACTGAATGCATCAGTTCATAGGCCTTATCCTCCGAGAGTTCAACAGGCTGTTATACTGAATGCATCAGTTCATAGGCCTTATCCTCCGAGAGTTCAACAGGCTGTTATACTGAATGCATCAGTTCATGGGCCTTATCCTCCGAGAGTTCAACAGGCTGTTATACTGAATGCATCAGTTCATAGGCCTTATCCTCAGAGAGTTCAACAGGCTGTTATACTGAATGCATCAGTTCATAGGCCTTATCCTCCGAGAGTTCAACAGGCTGTTATACTGAATGCATCAGTTCAGAGGCATTATCCTCCGAGAGTTCAACAGGCTGTTATACTGAATGCATCAGTTCATAGGCCTTATCCTCCGAGAGTTCAACAGGCTGTTATACTGAATGCATCAGTTCATAGGCATTATCCTCCGAGAGTTCAACAGGCTGTTATACTGAATGCATCAGTTAATAGGCCTTATCCTCCGAGAGTTCAACAGGCTGTTATACTGAATGCATCAGTTCATAGGCCTTATCCTCCGAGAGTTCAACAGGCTGTTATACTGAATGCATCAGTTCATAGGCCTTATCCTCCGAGAGTTCAACAGGCTGTTATACTGAATGCATCAGTTCATAGGCCTTATCCTCCGAGAGTTCAACAGGCTGTTATACTGAATGCATCAGTTCAGAGGCCTTATCCTCCGAGAGTTCAACAGGCTGTTATACTGAATGCATCAGTTCAGAGGCATTATCCTCCGAGAGTTCAACAGGCTGTTATACTGAATGCATCAGTTCATAGGCCTTATCCTCCGAGAGTTCAACAGGCTGTTATACTGAATGCATCAGTTCATAGGCCTTATCCTCAGAGAGTTCAACAGGCTGTTATACTGAATGCATCAGTTCAGAGGCATTATCCTCCGAGAGATCAACAGGCTATTATACTGAATGCATCAGTTCAGAGGCCTTATCCTCCGAGAGTTCAACAGGCTGTTATACTGAATGCATCAGTTCAGAGGCATTATCCTCCGAGAGTTCAACAGGCTATTATACTGAATGCATCAGTTCATAGGCATTATCCTCCGAGAGTTCAACAGGCTGTTATACTGAATGCATCAGTTCATAGGCCTTATCCTCCGAGAGTTCAACAGGCTGTTATACTGAATGCATCAGTTCATAGGCCTTATCCTCCGAGAGTTCAACAGGCTGTTATACTGAATGCATCAGTTCATGGGCCTTATCCTCCGAGAGTTCAACAGGCTGTTATACTGAATGCATCAGTTCATAGGCCTTATCCTCAGAGAGTTCAACAGGCTGTTGTACTGAATGCATCAGTTCATAGGCCTTATCCTCCGAGAGTTCAACAGGCTGTTATACTGAATGCATCAGTTCAGAGGCATTATCCTCCGAGAGTTCAACAGGCTGTTATACTGAATGCATCAGTTCATAGGCCTTATCCTCCGAGAGTTCAACAGGCTGTTATACTGAATGCATCAGTTCATAGGCATTATCCTCCGAGAGTTCAACAGGCTGTTATACTGAATGCATCAGTTCATAGGCCTTATCCTCCGAGAGTTCAACAGGCTGTTATACTGAATGCATCAGTTCATAGGCCTTATCCTCCGAGAGTTCAACAGGCTATTATATTATACTGAATGCATCAGTTCATAGGCCTTATCCTCCGAGAGTTCAACAGGCTGTTATACTGAATGCATCAGTTCAGAGGCATTATCCTCAGAGAGTTCAACAGGCTGTTATACTGAATGCATCAGTTCAGAGGCATTATCCTCCGAGAGTTCAACAGGCTGTTATACTGAATGCATCAGTTCAGAGGCATTATCCTCCGAGAGTTCAACAGGCTATTATACTGAATGCATCAGTTCAGAGGCATTATCCTCCGAGAGTTCAACAGGCTATTATACTGAATGCATCAGTTCATGGGCCTTATCCTCCGAGAGTTCAACAGGCTGTTATACTGAATGCATCAGTTCATAGGCCTTATCCTCAGAGAGTTCAACAGGCTGTTATACTGAATGCATCAGTTCATAGGCCTTATCCTCCGAGAGTTCAACAGGCTGTTATACTGAATGCATCAGTTCAGAGGCATTATCCTCCGAGAGTTCAACAGGCTGTTATACTGAATGCATCAGTTCATAGGCCTTATCCTCCGAGAGTTCAACAGGCTGTTATACTGAATGCATCAGTTCATAGGCATTATCCTCCGAGAGTTCAACAGGCTGTTATACTGAATGCATCAGTTCATAGGCCTTATCCTCCGAGAGTTCAACAGGCTGTTATACTGAATGCATCAGTTCATAGGCCTTATCCTCCGAGAGTTCAACAGGCTATTATACTGAATGCATCAGTTCATAGGCCTTATCCTCCGAGAGTTCAACAGGCTGTTATACTGAATGCATCAGTTCAGAGGCATTATCCTCCGAGAGTTCAACAGGCTGTTATACTGAATGCATCAGTTCAGAGGCATTATCCTCCGAGAGTTCAACAGGCTGTTATACTGAATGCATCAGTTCAGAGGCATTATCCTCCGAGAGTTCAACAGGCTATTATACTGAATGCATCAGTTCATAGGCCTTATCCTCCGAGAGTTCAACAGGCTGTTATACTGAATGCATCAGTTCATAGGCCTTATCCTCCGAGAGTTCAACAGGCTGTTATACTGAATGCATCAGTTCATAGGCCTTATCCTCCGAGAGTTCAACAGGCTGTTATACTGAATGCATCAGTTCATAGGCCTTATCCTCCGAGAGTTCAACAGGCTGTTATACTGAATGCATCAGTTCATAGGCATTATCCTCCGAGAGTTCAACAGGCTGTTATACTGAATGCATCAGTTCATAGGCCTTATCCTCCGAGAGTTCAACAGGCTGTTATACTGAATGCATCAGTTCATAGGCCTTATCCTCCGAGAGTTCAACAGGCTGTTATACTGAATGCATCAGTTCATAGGCATTATCCTCCGAGAGTTCAACAGGCTGTTATACTGAATGCATCAGTTCATAGGCCTTATCCTCCGAGAGTTCAACAGGCTGTTATACTGAATGCATCAGTTCATAGGCCTTATCCTCAGAGAGTTCAACAGGCTGTTATACTGAATGCATCAGTTCATAGGCCTTATCCTCCGAGAGTTCAACAGGCTATTATACTGAATGCATCAGTTCATAGGCCTTATCCTCCGAGAGTTCAACAGGCTGTTATACTGAATGCATCAGTTCATAGGCCTTATCCTCAGAGAGTTCAACAGGCTGTTATACTGAATGCATCAGTTCAGAGGCATTATCCTCCGAGAGTTCAACAGGCTGTTATACTGAATGCATCAGTTCATAGGCCTTATCCTCAGAGAGTTCAACAGGCTGTTATACTGAATGCATCAGTTCATAGGCCTTATCCTCAGAGAGTTCAACAGGCTGTTATACTGAATGCATCAGTTCAGAGGCATTATCCTCCGAGAGTTCAACAGGCTGTTATACTGAATGCATCAGTTCATAGGCCTTATCCTCAGAGAGTTCAACAGGCTGTTATACTGAATGCATCAGTTCATAGGCCTTATCCTCAGAGAGTTCAACAGGCTGTTATACTGAATGCATCAGTTCAGAGGCATTATCCTCCGAGAGTTCAATTCAACAGGCTGTTATACTGAATGCATCAGTTCATAGGCCTTATCCTCAGAGAGTTCAACAGGCTGTTATACTGAATGCATCAGTTCATAGGCCTTATCCTCAGAGAGTTCAACAGGCTGTTATACTGAATGCATCAGTTCAGAGGCCTTATCCTCCGAGAGTTCAACAGGCTGTTATACTGAATGCATCAGTTCATAGGCCTTATCCTCAGAGAGTTCAACAGGCTGTTATACTGAATGCATCAGTTCATAGGCCTTATCCTCCGAGAGTTCAACAGGCTGTTATACTGAATGCATCAGGCACAGCATGTTGTTAGCAGGGTGAAATTGACCCTAGATGCTGATCTGGGGTCGGTTCAGCGTTTCCCCCACTAATGGTTAGGTTATGATTGGGGATCTGCACCTACACCTGTACGTATAGGGGGACCTTCACCCCAGAGCACTATGGGGTGTCTGCCCTGCACTGAGCTGCTTTAGACCTGTACGTATAGGGGGACCTTCACCCCAGAGCACTATGGGGTGTCTGCCCTGCACTGAGCTGCTTTAGACCTGTACGTATAGGGGGACCTTCACCCCAGAGCACTATGGGGTGTCTGCCCTGCACTGAGCTGCTTTAGACCTGTACGTATAGGGGGACCTTCACCCCAGAGCACTATGGGGTGTCTGCCCTGCACTGAGCTGCTTTAGACCTGTACGTATAGGGGGACCTTCACCCCAGAGCACTATGGGGTGTCTGCCCTGCACTGAGCTGCTTTAGACCTGTACGTATAGGGGGACCTTCACCCCAGAGCACTATGGGGTGTCTGCCCTGCACTGAGCTGCTTTAGACCTGTACGTATAGGGGGACCTTCACCCCAGAGCACTATGGGGTGTCTGCCCTGCACTGAGCTGCTTTAGACCTGTACGTATAGGGGGACCTTCACCCCAGAGCACTATGGGGTGTCTGCCCTGCACTGAGCTGCTTTAGACCTGTACGTATAGGGGGGACCTTCACCCCAGAGCACTATGGGGTGTCTGCCCTGCACTGAGCTGCTTTAGACCTGTACGTATAGGGGGACCTTCACCCCAGAGCACTATGGGGTGTCTGCCCTGCACTGAGCTGCTTTAGACCTGTACGTATAGGGGGACCTTCACCCCAGAGCACTATGGGGTGTCTGCCCTGCACTGAGCTGCTTTAGACCTGTACGTATAGGGGGACCTTCACCCCAGAGCACTATGGGGTGTCTGCCCTGCACTGAGCTGCTTTAGACCTGTACGTATAGGGGGACCTTCACCCCAGAGCACTATGGGGTGTCTGCCCTGCACTGAGCTGCTTTAGACCTGTACGTATAGGGGGACCTTCACCCCAGAGCACTATGGGGTGTCTGCCCTGCACTGAGCTGCTTTAGACCTGTACGTATAGGGGGACCTTCACCCCAGAGCACTATGGGGTGTCTGCCCTGCACTGAGCTGCTTTAGACCTGTACGTATAGGGGGACCTTCCCTTCACCCCAGAGCACTATGGGGTGTCTGCCCTGCACTGAGCTGCTTTAGACCTGTACGTATAGGGGGACCTTCACCCCAGAGCACTATGGGGTGTCTGCCCTGCACTGAGCTGCTTTAGACCTGTACGTATAGGGGGACCTTCACCCCAGAGCACTATGGGGTGTCTGCCCTGCACTGAGCTGCTTTAGACCTGTACGTATAGGGGGACCTTCACCCCAGAGCACTATGGGGTGTCTGCCCTGCACTGAGCTGCTTTAGACCTGTACGTATAGGGGGACCTTCACCCCAGAGCACTATGGGGTGTCTGCCCTGCACTGAGCTGCTTTAGACCTGTACGTATAGGGGGACCTTCACCCCAGAGCACTATGGGGTGTCTGCCCTGCACTGAGCTGCTTTAGACCTGTACGTATAGGGGGACCTTCACCCCAGAGCACTATGGGGTGTCTGCCCTGCACTGAGCTGCTTTAGACCTGTACGTATAGGGGGAACCTTCACCCCAGAGCACTATGGGGTGTCTGCCCTGCACTGAGCTGCTTTAGACCTGTACGTATAGGGGGACCTTCACCCCAGAGCACTATGGGGTGTCTGCCCTGCACTGAGCTGCTTTAGACCTTTCATTGGAGTTTAGCTGCTTCACTAAACCTGCTAATAGTTGGTTTAATTAGAGCTGTATTGACTGATGCATGTTGTCTTACTGGTGCAGAGGAAGGCGTCCTTAGCGTTGATGGTTTTGCTACATTGGTGGCAGGAGGAGGATTGTGTCTGGGAGGACACCACGCTGAAGTGATGTCCGTTCAGCGTCCATCTCTCTCTGGCCTTCACCTCTCTCCTCTCGCCTTTGTCTCGACTCTTCTCTCGATCCTTTTCCTGCAGGTGAAGAACGGCGATTAGGAGTAAAAACAGATTGAGATCAGACAGCGTCATTCCTCCTTTCTAGTTACTGTTGTTAATCTTACAATGTCTTGAGCCTGACAGCAATGACATGGTGGGGACCTGCTTCGGTCTATACAGTGTTGCTGCTAGGTTTATGACATGGTGGGGACCTGCTTCTGTCTACACAGTGTTGCTGCTGGGTTTATGACATGGTGGAGACCTGCTTCTGTCTACACAGTGTTGCTGCTGGGTTTATGACATGGTGGAGACCTGCTTCGGTCTATACAGTGTTGCTGCTGGGTTTATGACATGGTGGAGACCTGCTTCGGTCTATACAGTGTTGCTGCTGGGTTTATGACATGGTGGAGACCTGCTTCTGTCTATACAGTGTTGCTGCTAGGTTTATGACATGGTGGAGACCTGCTTCTGTCTATACAGTGTTGCTGCTAGGTTTATGACATGGTGGAGACCTGCTTCGGTCTATACAGTGTTGCTGCTAAGCTTGGTCTGTTTCTTTGTCATTGGGCTGCAGTTGCATGAAGACCAATCACTGTTTGACTTGTGACTTTTGTCACTGGCCAAAGGAAACTAAGGAGAAGTTATCATCATAAACACACAACATGCATGATTACTTCCGAATCTCACATTAACAAAGCAGAACCTTAAATTGTGATTAGTTTTAGTCTACCTGGAGAGAAATTACTTGAGTATGTATGTTACTCCCCACCATCACTACTATACACAGAGATGAAACCAAGAATGGTTTGCTTTAGCACAGAGCACAATGAAGGAGAACAGAGCTCGTGTTCTCATGACCGTGAGTGACGCTCCACCCAAACCCAAAGGAAATCACATATTTTCCTGGTCAGGCAAACCCAGAGCCACGCCACTCTGGCAGGAGCACCGCAACGTAATGCTCATACAAATTACAACCTCATTTATTTAAAATGACTTACAGATCCCACATGGCCTTGACTGAACTAAAACACAGGTGACCACTATGACCACGGACCTGTTAAAGGCGCTGCGTAGCCAATCCCATGTCTGACCACGGAGCTGTTAAAGGCGCTGCGTAGCCAATCCCATGTCTGACCACGGAGCTGTTAAAGGCGCTGCGTAGCCAATCCCATGTCTGACCACGGAGCTGTTAAAGGCGCTGCGCAGCCAATCCCATGTCTGCATTGGGCTGTGCAGCGTTTACGGTGATACGGCCTCTGTAGAAGTCAGGGCTTTCATACTTCTTGCTCTTCTCGGAGCAGCTGTTGTCAAGGAAGTTGTCAAGGAAGTGAATTTGTGTTTACACAAGACTTCCTCCGTCCCCACCTACCGTCGACCAATCATGTCGATGCGGAGCTATATGGAGCCCTCCACGTTGGTACAGAATTTGAGAGACGCACGGCGATGCGGCACGGAGCTCCATTTGGCCTCTGCGTGCCTCCGGAGGTTCCGCTATTGCGTCACACCCTCCATAAAGCGCCTCCGACCACATTTTCGGATCAAGCATAAATCGTCTCTTCCCCTTTGCGCTTTACTTCCCCTTATTTAGAACAACACGTTGCAAGCAGCTGAATAGCAACACACCGTCTAATGCAGAATAACAGCTTTGTCATCTCAACAACTTTTCTCAGAAAATCAAGCACAAGCATGTTCAAAACAATGTCTTCAAGTAGCTAGCAGTCAAAACAGAGCAAAAAATACATGGGAAATCATCTGACAAATCAGTTATTTAAACAAACTGAACAACTCTGAACGTTGTCAACGCAAAGGAATTTTGATTGCTTAAACACGATAAAGAAATAGAGAAACAGCTGAACACAGACTAAATAGACGGACTGAACAGGATATATTTACACCTGGTGGAGCTGGAGACGCTAACAGGACCAGAATCACACCTCCCAAACCCATCTGCATCCTACCTTTAGACACACATCACTTAGTGTGACCCCTTTCCCTTACCAGTTAGTGTATGAAATATGTATATTCCCCTGCTATTGCAACCATGATATGTTCTACCATTCCAGACATACAGCTGTTTTAGAAACTGCATCAACTACTTTTACAGATTCCATACAGAGTAATAAACCCCAGGTGATTCACCTACCCCCGTCCTCCTACTGCACCTACCCCCGTCCTCCTACTGCACCTACCCCCGTCCTCCTACTGCACCTACCCCTGTCCTCCTACTGCACCTACCCCTGTCTCCTACTGCACCTACCCCTGTCCTCCTACTGCACCTACCCCCTGTCCTCCTACTGCACCTACCCCTGTCCACCTACTGCACCTACCCCTGTCCTCCTACTGCACCTACCCCTGTCCTCCTACTGCACCTACCCCTGTCCTCCTACTGCACCTACCCCCGTCCTCCTACTACCCCTGTCCTCCTACTGCACCTACCCCTGTCCTCCTACTGCACCTACCCCTGTCCTCCTACTGCACCTACCCCTGTCCTCCTACTGCACCTACCCCCGTCCTCCTACTGCACCTTCCCCTGTCCTCCTACTGCACCTACCCCCTGTCCTACTACTGCACCTACCCCCTGTCCTACTACTGCACCTACCCCTGTCCTACCCTACTACTGCACCTACCCCTGTCCTACTACTGCACCTACCCCTGTCCTCCTACTGCACCTACCCCTGTCCTCCTACTGCACCTACCCCTGTCATCCTACTGCACCTACCCCTGTCCTCCTACTGCACCTACCCCTGTCCTCCTACTGCACCTACCCCCGTCCTCCTACTGCACCTACCCCCGTCCTCCTACTGCACCTACCCCCGTCCTCCTACTGCACCTACCCCCGTCCTCCTACTGCACCTACCCCTGTCTCCTACTGCACCTACCCCTGTCTCCTACTGCACCTACCCCTGTCCTCCTACTGCACCTACCCCTGTCCTCCTACTGCACCTACCCCTGTCCTCCTACTGCACCTACCCCTGTCCTCCTACTGCACCTACCCCCGTCCTCCTACTGCACCTACCCCCGTCCTACTACTGCACCTACCCCTGTCCTCCTACTGCACCTACCCCCGTCCTCCTACTGCACCTACCCTACCCCTGTCCTCCTACTGCACCTACCCCTGTCCTCCTACTGCACCTACCCCTGTCCTCCTACTGCACCTACCCCCGTCCTCCTACTGCACCTACCCCTGTCTCCTACTGCACCTACCCCTGTCCTCCTACTGCACCTACCCCTGTCCTCCTACTGCACCTACCCCTGTCCTCCTACTGCACCTACCTCTAGTCCTCGCCGACACTTTAACTTCATGGAGAGGCCATGGACATCAAAGAACCTTCGATTCAACATCCCTGTTACTATCAGTGACTGTGAGCCCCAGACAGGCTGGTATCTAGCCTTACACTGCTAAAACCATCTCAAGCACAACCTCCACTGACTGAATACCACAGTACCACAGCTTAGGGAGAGAGACAGTGAGCACCAGGAAGTGGTGCAACAGTGTACAGGGGGTGACTAGTTCCTATCAGAGTAGGGAGAGAGACAGTGAGCACCAGGAAGTGGTGCAACAGTGTACAGGGGGTGACTAGTTCCTATCAGAGTAGGGAGAGAGACAGTGAGCACCAGGAAGTGGTGCAACAGTGTACAGGGGGTGCTGTTCCTGACTTAACCCCCATCTCCAGTGGTAAGAGACAGGTAATTCATAGAATTACAAAGAACTCTGGCGGTGTATATTGACCAGAATCTATTTTAGGCATATTCCTGGATATTCCCACCTTTCTAATAGAAATAGGATACAACTGGCTTCAGTGACACAATACATTGGGTTTTTAATTTATTTTTTACAAAAGTAACTCTCACTGTCAGAAAAGCGTATTTCATGGCATCAAAGCTAATACTGATAGCTTTTGTTTGTTCTGAAAAATAACTGTGAACATCATTATCATCACCTCCAAACAGACAGACAGTGGATGAGGTCTGTTTCTTAGAGCTGTTGTCTTTTAACACCACTCGCTGCTGGTTGTGGCTGAGGTCTGTCTTTAAAGCTGTTGGCCCTTTAAAGCGACTAGCTAGCTGCTGTGGTGACAGAGAGAGAGCTGGAGACCATAGAGAGAGCTGGAGACCACAGAGAGAGAGCTGGAGACCAGAGAGAGAGCTGGAGACCAGAGAGAGAGCTGGAGACCAGAGAGAGAGCTGGAGACCAGAGAGAGAGCTGGAGACCAGAGAGAGAGCTGGAGACCAGAGAGAGAGCTGGAGACCACAGAGAGAGAGCTGGAGACCAGAGAGAGAGCTGGAGACCAGAGAGAGAGCTGGAGACCACAGAGAGAGCTGGAGACCAGAGAGAGAGCTGGAGACCAGAGAGAGAGCTGGAGACCAGAGAGAGAGCTGGAGACCACAGAGAGAGAGCTGGAGACCAGAGAGAGAGCTGGAGACCAGAGAGAGAGCTGGAGACCACAGAGAGAGCTGGAGACCACAGAGAGAGCTGGAGACCACAGAGAGAGAGCTGGAGACCAGAGAGAGAGCTGGAGACCAGAGAGAGAGCTGGAGACCAGAGAGAGAGCTGGAGACCAGAGAGAGAGCTGGAGACCACAGAGAGAGAGCTGGAGACCAGAGAGAGAGCTGGAGACCAGAGAGAGAGACTGTCATCTTCCATTCCACTTCTCCTACCACTCAGCGCTGCTGCTACAGCTACTAATAATACTCTGTTTCTCTGGTATCAATCTCACAACTCTTCACTTCTCTATGACTCTCTGCAACACCAAACACTACTCAGTGTAACAGTAGCACAACGTCATCAATTGATAT
This sequence comes from Coregonus ussuriensis, assembly GCA_031479575.1. NCBI lineage: Eukaryota > Metazoa > Chordata > Actinopteri > Salmoniformes > Salmonidae > Coregonus > Coregonus ussuriensis. Next base: position 1,422,266 of record CM062504.1, on the reverse strand, counting down.
CAGATCAAGTTAGGGTCATGTCGCGGTGAAATGTGAAAACAGACTTCTTGGTGTAACACCACCAAAGCTCTTCATAATACTATAGCAAAGTGAGTAAAACCCATTTATAACAATATGTGTCAACTTATAACCTTCACTGAAGTATTTCAGAGTTTAAATGTTTATTTGTGAAAACAGATTGGGGTTCCACTGAAACAGTAGTGCATTTTGAACACTGAAACAGTAGAGCATTTTGAACAGTGACAGTGAGAATGATAATACAGTGAGGGAAAAAAGTATTTGATCCCCTGCTGATTTTGTACATTTGCCCACTGACAAAGAAATGATCAGTCTATAATTTTAATGGTAGGTTTATTTGAACAGTGAGAGACAGAATAACAACAACAACATCCAGAAAAACGCATGTCAAAAATGTTATAAATTGATTTGCATTTTAATGAGGGAAATAAGTATCAAATACTTTTTTCCCTCGCTGTAAGTCAAGTACAGATTGTCACGCCCTGGCTCTGGGGACTCTGAAATGTTGAGCCAGGGTGTGGATTTTCTATGTTTAGTTTCACTGTGTAGCTTCTATGTTGTGTTTTCTATGTTTTGGTTTCGGTTCTAGATCGTATAGATCTATGTTGGTCCGGGTGGTTCCCAATCAGAGGCAGCTGTTGCTCGTTGTCTCTGATTGGGAGCCATACTTAGGTAGGCTGTTTTCATCTATTCTTTGTGGGATCTTGTTCTAGTTGGTTTGTGTTAGACCGTTGACTGTCACGTTATCGTTTTTTGTTTTGGTCGTGTATCACTAATAAAGAGTATGTTCGTCTGCAACGCTGCGCCTTGGTCCTCATCTGTTCCAGACGATCGTGACACAGATGTCATATCTTAATTTGAGCCAGTTTCACCCAGCAGCAAAATAATCCTGCAGCAACAGGAAATGTGAATTGTTATGTGGATTATAATTAATAGAAAACATTTTTTAGGGGTTGATACTTTTTTCGTTAGGGAAAATCGAGTCTGAAATTGGAAATTACAAACTTTTTAAACCTTGAATACACACAGAAAATTCCTGCAACAACAGGATGATCAAATTAAGATATGACGTGTATTTCAGCAGAGGACTGCAAACTGCTTTGGTTCTATCCTGAAACACTACCTCATGTTGAATAGTGATGATAATGGTTCTCACCCTGCTCTTCTTGTACATCTTGCTTGAGGTAGCCTATAATAGTAGTAGTAGTCGTAGTAGTAGTAGTAGTAGTGTAGGTTTTCAAACAGCAAAATTATTTTTTTATTGCCAATTGTATTTTTGAAAAATTCCTAACTGGTTTCCATGCCCACCACAGCACAGAGACAGCCCTAGTTAACGTGATAAACACAGATCAACACAGATGCCAAACAGCTCTCTGTCCTCTTGGATTTAAGTTTGTGCTGGCCCTTGACCAGCACAAAAACATCCTGTGGCGTACTGCATTAGCATCAAATAGCCCCCGCGATATGCAACTTTTCAGGGAAGTTAGGAACCAATATACACAAGCAGTCAGGAAAGCAAAGGCTAATTTTTTCTAACAGAAATTTGCATCCTGTAGCACTAACTCCAAAAAGTTTTGGGACACTGTAAAGTCCATGGAAAATAAGAGCACTTCCTCCCAGCTGCCCACTGCACTGAGGCTAGGAAACACTATCACCACTGATAAATCTACAATAATCGAGAATTTCAACAAGCATTTTGCTACGGCTGGCCATGCTTTCCACCTGGCTACCACTACCCCGGCCACCAGCTCTGCACCCTCCGCTGCAACTTGCCCCCCCCCGCTTCTCCTTCACACAAATTCAGACAGCTGACGTTCTAAAAGAGCTGCAAAATCTGGACCCCTACAAATCATCTGGGCTAGACAATCTGGACCCTTTCTTTCTAAAGCTAGCCGCCGAAATTGTCGCAACCCCTATTACTAGCCTGTTCAACCTCTCTTTCGTAATGTCTGAGATCCCCAGAGATTGGAAAGCTGCCGCGGTCATCCCCCTCTTGAAAGGGGGTGACACTCTAGATCCAAACTGTTACAGACCCATATCCATCCTGCCCTGCCTTTCAAAAGTTTTTGAAAGCCAAGTCAACAAACAGATCACCGACCATTTCGAATCCCACCGTACCTTCTCCGCTATGCAATCCGGTTTCCGAGCTGGTCATGGGTGCACTTCAGCCACGCTCAAGGTCCTAAACGATATTATAACCGCGATCGATAATAGACAGTACTGTGCAGCCGTTTTCATTGACCTGGCCAAGGCTTTCGACTCTGTCAACCACCGCATTCTTATTGGCAGACTAAATAGCCTTGGTTTCTCAAATGACTGCCTCGCCTGGTTCACCAACTAGTTCAATGTGTCAAATCGGAGGGCCTGTTGTCTGGACCTATGGCAGTCTCTATGGGGGTGCCACAGGGTTCAATTCTTGGGCCGACTCTTTTCTCTGTGTATATCAATGACGTCGCTCTTGCTGCTGGTGACTCTCAGATCCACCTCTACGCAGACGACACCATTTTGTATACATCTGGCCCTTCATTGGACACTGTGTTAACAAACCTCCAAACGAGCTTCAATTCCATACAACACTCCTTCAGTAGCCTCCAACTGCTCTTAAACACTAGTAAAACTAAATGCATGCTCTGCTCTTCAACCGAACGCTGCTTGCACCCGCCCACCCGACTAGAATCACTACACTCGACGGGTCTGACCTAGAGTATGTGGACAACTACAAATATCTAGGTGTCTGGTTGGACTGTAAACTCTCCTTCCAGACTCACATTAAGAATCTCCAATCCAAAGTTAAATCTAGAATCGGTTTCCTATTTCGCAACATAGCCTCCTTCACTCATGCTGCCAAACATGCCCTCGTAAAACTGACTATCCTACCGATCCTTGACTTCGGCGATGTCATTTACAAAATAGCCTCCAACACTCTACTCAGCAAATTGGATGTAGTCTATCACAGTGCCATCCGTTTTGTCTCCAAAGCCCCATATAATACCCACCACTGTGACCTGTACGCTCTTGTTGGCTGGTCCTCACTACATATTCGTCGCCAAACCCACTGGCTCCAGGCCATCTATAAATCACTGCTAGGCAAATCCCCGCCTTATCTTAGCTCATTGGTCACCATAGCAAAGCAACACCCACCCGTAGTCTGCGCTCCAGCGGGTATATCTCACTGGTCATCCCCAAAGCCAACACCTCCTTTGGCCGCAATTCCTTCCAGTTCTCTGCTGCCAATGACTGGAACAAATTGCAAAAATCTCTGAAGCTGGAGACACTTATCTCCCTCACTAACTTTAAGCATTAGTTGTCAGAGTACCTTACCGATCACTGCACCTGTACACAGCCCATCTGAAATTAGCCCACCCAACTACCTCATCCCTATATTGTTATTTATTTTGCTCATTTGTACCCCAGTATCTCTATTTGCACATCATCTCTTGCACATCTATCATTCCAGTGTTAATACTAATTGTAATTATTTTGCACTATAGCCTATTTATTGCCTTACCTCCATAACTTGCTAAATTTGCACACACTGTATATATATGTATTTCTGTTGTATTTTTTGACTTTGTTTTGTTTTACCCCATATGTAACTCTGTGTTGTTGTTTTTATCGCACTGCTTTGCTTTATCTTGGCCAGGTCGCAGTTGTAAATGAGAACTTGTTCTCAACTGGTGTACCTGGTTAAATAAAGGTGAAATAAAAAATTTAAAAAATAAAGTGCTGTGTTCAATACTGTTGACCATGATGTCCTTCTGGAAAGACTAGTAGTAGTAGTAGTAGTAGTAGTAGTAGTAGTAGTAGTAGTAGTAGTAGTAGTAGTAGTAGTAGTGGTGGTAGTAGTAGTAGTAGTAGTAGTAGTAGTAGTAGTAGTAGTAGTAGTAGTAGTAGTAATGTAGTAGTAGTAGTAGTAGTAGCGTATTATTATTATTATTAGTATTATTAGTAGTAGTAGTAGTAGTAGTAGTAGTAGTAGTAGTAGTAGTAGTAGTAGTAGGAGTGTAGTAGTAATAGTAGTCATAGTAGTAGTAGTAGTAGTAGTAGTAGTAGTAATAGTAGTAGTAGTAGTAGCGTATTATTATTATTATTATTATTAGTAATAATAATAATAATATGCCATTTAGCAGACGCTTTTATCCAAAGCGACTTACAGTCATGCGTGCATACATTTTTGTGTATGAGTAGTAGTAGTAGTAGTAGTAGGAGTGTAGTAGTAATAGTAGTAATGTAGTAGTAGTAGTAGTAGTAGTAGTAGTAATGTAGTAGTAGTAGTAGTAGTAATGTAGTAGTAGTAGTAGTAGTAGCATATTATTATTATTATTATTATTATTATTATTAGTAGTAGTAGTAGTAGTAGTAGTGGTAGTAATGTAGTAGTAGTAGTAGTAGTAGTAGTAGTAGTAGTAGTAGCGTATTATTATTATTATTAGTAGTAGTAGTAGTAGTAGTAGTAGGAGTGTAGTAGCAATAGTAGTACAGTAGTAGTAGTAGAAATAAGGTAAAAGTAATAGTAGTAGTAGTAGTATTAGTAATAGTAGTAGAAGTAGTGAGGTAGCGTAATTGTATTGTAGTAGTAGTACTAATCGAAGTAGTAATGTAGTATTAAGGGAGCAGTAGTGTACAAGTAGTAGTAGTAGTAGTAGTAGTAGTAGTAGTAGTAGTAGTAGTGAAGTATTAGTAGTAATGTAGTAGTAGTAGTGTAGTAATGTAGTAGTAGTAGTAACATTTAAAAACATTTTAATTTAATTTTTTAGTAGTAGTAATAGTAGTGAAGTATTAGTAGTAATGTAGTAGTAGTAGTAGTAGTAGTAGTAGTAGTAGTAGTAGTAGTAGTAGTAGTAGTAGTAGTAGGAGAGTTGTATTTGAGTGTTTCAGTGAAATGTGAGGGAGGCCCCACTCTCTCGCTTTCCCAGATGTTTAGTTCATTTCATTCCGATCTCCTTTGCATTATTGTAGCCATTTTCTGTAGCCTGTCAACTATGCGTCTGTCTATCCCTGTTCTCTCTTCTCCGCACAGGCCATACAAACGCTTCACACGGCGTGGCTGCTGCCACTCTAATCTGGTGGTCCCTGCGCGCACCACCCACGTGGAGTTCCAGGTCTCTGGCAGCCTCTGGAACTGCCGTTCTGCTGCCAACAAGGCAGAGTTCATCTCAGCCTATGCTACCCTCCAGTCCCTCGACTTCTTGGCGCTGACGGAAACATGGATTACCACTGAAAACACTGCTACTCCTACTGCTCTTTCCTCGTCTGACCATGTGTTCTCGCATACCCCGAGAGAATCTGGTCAGCGGGGTGGTGGCACAGGAATCCTCATCTCTCCCAAGTAGATATTCTCTCGCTCTCCTCCAACACTACTCACTCTGCCCCTACTCACATGGTAATGCGCCGTCGCAACCTTCGCTCTCTCTCTCCCGCTACTCTCTCCTCTTCCATCCTATCATCTCTTCCTTCTGCTAAATCCTTTTCCCTCCAATCTCCTGATTCTGCCTCCTCAACCCTCCTCTCCTCCCTCTCTGAATCTTTTGACTCTCTATGTCCCCTATCCTCCCGGCCGGCTCGGTCCTCCCCTCCTGCTCCGTGGCTTGACGATTCATAGCGAGCTCACAGAACAGGGCTCCGGGCAGCCGAGCGGAAATGGAGGAAAGCTAGACTCCCTGCGGACCTGTCATCTTTCCACTCCCTCCTCTCCACATTCTCTTCCTCCGTTTCTGCTGCTAAAGCCACTTTCTACCACTCTAAATGTCAAGCCTCTGCCTCCAACCCTAGGAAGCTCTTTGCCACCTTCTCCTCCCTGCTGAATCCTCCTCTTCCTCCCCCTCCCTCCTCCCTCTCTGTGGATGACTTCGTCAACCATTTTGAAAAGAAGGTTGACGACATCCGATCCTCATTTATTAAGTCTAATGACACCGCTGGTCCTGCTCACACTGCCCTACCCTATGCTTTGACTTCTTTCTCCCCTCTCTCTCCAGATGAAATCTTGCGACTTGTGACGGCAGGCCGCCCAACAACCTGCCCGCTTGACCCTATCCCCTCCTCTCTTCTCCAGACCATTTCCGGAGACCTTCTCCCTTACCTCACCTCGCTCATCAACTCATCCTTGTCCGCCGGCTATGTCCCTTCCATCTTCAAGAAAGCGAGAGTTGCACCCCTCCTCAAAAAACCTACACTCGATCCCTCCGATGTCAACAACTACAGACCAGTATCCCTTCTTTCTTTTCTCTCCAAAACTCTTGAGCATGCCGTCTATAGCCAACTCTCCTGCTATCTCTCTCAGAATGACCTTCTTGATCCAAACCAGTCAGGTTTCAAGACTGGTCATTCAACTGAGACTGCTCTTCTCTATGTCACGGAGGCTCTCCGCACTGCTAAAGCTAACTCTCTCTCCTCTGCTCTCATCCAAGATGGCGAAGTAGTGCAGTCCTGTTTCTGTCGTGTGCCTGTAAATAGCCTGTAAATAACTAGTTTTTTTGTATTTTTCGTACCTATTTCCCTATCAGACTTTTCATCCTTCTACAAAATATACTTTCCTGCAACCCGCCTCACTCAATGTGGAACGGATTCTTTTATTGACTTACCTTTTATCTAGAATCTCCAGTGAAACTAGCTAGCCAGCTAGCCAGCTAACTAGCTACTTGCTATTAGCCTTAGCTAGCGGTGTTTCACCCAGAACATTGGATTTTTTTCTGCGGGATTAATTTTAATCACTGGACATTGATCACCGGATATTCGGCCAGTCTGCACAGCGCGTTATCGACCCAGAACATATCAGTTTTTCCGCTGGAATCACTGAATCACTGGACCTTTAACTCCGGATTCGTCGCTACCAGCTAGCTACAACAAAACGGACGCTGTGGTCTGGCTAATTATCCTGAGCTAGGCCCATCTCCCGGCTATCTACCTCTCTGTCAACCGGACGGGACCACCTAGTATTGACACGGAGCCCCGCTGATCCTACACGACTGGTCTGCCGACGAAATCGTCTGATGTGGTTACGACGGACGTTAACCACGAAGATTCCATCCATCTGCTAGCCCTGGCCCGCTAGCTGTAGCCTCTTACTCACTAGTACTTCACCACCGGACCTTATGATAACTCAGCTATACAGCTGATATCTGCTGGACTGTTCCTTTTTACGGTACTACATCCTGTTTATGTTTAGCCTCAGCCCAAACATGGTTAGTTTATTGTTGTTTCGGTTATTTCTAATTGTACTATATCACTGTAGACCCCCCAGCCTAGCTAAACCTGCCTTAGATAGCTCCTTTGCACCTCCCCCAATACACGCGGAGACCGACTCAATTGATGCCTCCAGCGATGCTATCTCTTTCATCGTTACCCAACGCTTAGGTTTACCTCCACTTTACTCATATCCTTCCATATCCTTGTCTGTACATAATGCCCTGAATCTTTTCTATAACACCCGGAAATCTGCCCCCTTTATTCTATGTACCCAACGCACTAGAAGACCAGTTCTTAAAGCCCCTTTAGCCGTATCCTTATTCTAGTCCTCCTCTGTTCCTCTGGTGATGTAGAGGCTAACCCAGGCCCTGCAGCCCTCAGTATCACTCCTACTCCCCAGGCGCTATCATTTGATGACTTCTGTAATCGCAAAAGTCTTGGTTTCTTGCACATAAATATCAGAAGTCTACTTCCTAAGTTTGAGTTATTCACTGCGTTAGCACACTCTGCCAACCCTGATGTTCTAGCAGTGTCTGAATCCTGGCTCAGGAAGGCCACCAAATATTCTGAAATTTCCATCCCCAACTATAACATTTTCCGTCTAGATAGAACTGCCAAAGGGGGTGGAGTTGCAATCTACTGTAGAGATAGCCTGCAGAGCTCTATCATACTATCCAGGTCTGTGCCCAAACAGTTTGAGCTTCTACTTCTAAAAATCCACCTTTCCAGAAATAAGTCTCTCACTGTTGCCGCTTGCTACAGACCCCCCTCAGCCCCCAGCTGTGCCCTGCCCTGGACACCATATGTGAATTGATTGCCCCCCATTTATCCTCAGAGTTTGTACTGCTTGGTGACCTAAATTGGGATATGCTTAATACCCCAGCCATCCTACAATCCAAGCTAGATGCCCTCAACCTCACGCAAATTATCAACGAACCTACCAGGTACAACCCTAAATCCGTAAACATGGGTACCCTCATAGATATCATCCTGACTAACATACCCTCTAAATACACCTCAGCTGTCTTCAACCAGGATCTCAGCGATCACTGCCTTATTGCCTGCGTCCGTAACGGGTCCGCGGTCAAACGACCACCCCTCATCACTGTCAAACGCTCCCTAAAACACTTTAGCGAGGAGGCCTTCCTAATTGACCTGGCCCAGGTATCCTGGATGGATATAGATCTCATTCCGTCAGTAGAGGATGCCTGGTTGTTCCTTAAAAGTAATTTCCTCTCAATCTTAAATAAACATGCCCCATTCAAAAAATACAGATACAGAACTAAGAACCGATATAGCCCCTGGTTCTCCTCAGACTTGACTGCCCTTGACCAGCACAAAAACATCCTGTGGCGTACAGCATTAGCATCAAATAGCCCCCGCGATATGCAACTTTTCAGGGAAGTTAGGAACCAATATACACAAGCAGTCAGGAAAGCAAAGGCTAACTTTTTCAAACAGAAATTTGCATCCTGTAGCACTAACTCCAAAAAGTTTTGGGACACTGTAAAGTCCATGGAGAATAAGAGCACTTCCTCCCAGCTGCCCACTGCACTGAGGCTAGGAAACACTATCACCACCGATAAATCTACAATAATCGAGAATTTCAACAAGCATTTTGCTACAGCTGGCCATGCTTTCCATCTGGCTACCACTAACCCGGCCACCAACTCTGCACCCTCTGCTGCAACTTGCCCATGCCCCCCCCGCTTCTCCTTCACACAAATTCAGACAGCTGATGTTTTGAAAGCGCTGCAAAGCAAAATCTGGACCCCTACAAATCAGCTGGGCTAGACAATCTGGACCCTTTCTTTCTAAAACTAGCCGCTGAAATTGTCGCTACCCCTATTACTAGTCTGTTTAACCTCTCTTTCATAACGTCTGAGATCCCCAGAGATTGGAAAGCTGCCGCGGTCATCCCCCTCTTCAAAGGGGGTGACACTCTAGATCCAAACTGCTACAGACCTATATCCATCCTGCCCTGCCTTTCGAAAGTATTCGAAAGCCAAGTTAACAAACAGATCATCGACCATTTCGAATACCACCGTACCTTCTCCGCTATGCAATCCGGTTTCCGAGCTGGTCACGGGTGCACTTCAGCCACGCTCAAGGTCCTAAACGATATTATAACCGCGATTGATAATAGACAGTACTGTGCAGCCGTCTTCATCGACCTGGCCAAGGCTTTCGACTCTGTCAACCACCGCATTCTTATTGGCAGACTAAATAGCCTTGGTTTCTCAAATAAATGACTGCCTCGCCTGGTTCACCAACTACTTCTCAGATAGAGTTCAGTGTGTCAAATCGGAGGGCCTGTTGTCTGGACCTATGGCAGTCTCTATGGGGGTGCCACAGGGTTCAATTCTTGGGCCGACACTTTTCTCAGTGTATATCAATGATGTCGCTCTTGCTGCTGGTGACTCTCAGATCCACCTCTACGCAGACGACACCATTTTGTATACATCTGGCCCTTCATTGGACACTGTGTTAACAAACCTCCAAACGAGCTTCAATGCCATACAACAATCCTTCAGTAGCCTCCAACTGCTCTTAAACACTAGTAAAACTAAATGCATGCTTTTCAATCGAACGCTGCTGGCACCCGCCCACCCGACTAGAATCACCACTCTCGACGGGTCTGACCTAGAGTATGTGGACAACTACAAATACCTAGGTGTCTGGTTAGACTGTAAACTCAACTTCCAGACTCACATAAAGAATCTCTCCAATCCAAAGTTAAATCTAGAATCGGCTTCCTATTTCGCAATAAAGCCTCCTTCACTCATGCTGCCAAACATGCCCTCGTAAAACTGACTATCCTACCGATCCTTGACTTCGGCGATGTCATTTATAAAATAGCCTCCAACACTCTACTCAGCAAATTGGATGTAGTCTATCACAGTGCCATCCGTTTTGTCTCCAAAGCCCCATACACTACCCACCACTGTGACCTGTACGCTCTTGTTGGCTGGTCCTCACTACATGTTCGTCGTCAAACCCACTGGCTCCAGGCCATCTATAAATCACTGCTAGGTAAATCCCCGCCTTATCTTAGCTCATTGGTCACCATAGCAGCACCCACCCGTAGTCTGCGCTCCAGCAGGTATATCTCACTGGTCATTCCCAAAGCCAACACCTCCTTTGGCCGCCATTCCTTCCAGTTCTCTGCTGCCAATGACTGGAACGAATTGCAAAAATCTCTGAAGCTGGAGTGGAGACTCTTATCTCCCTCAATAACTTTAAGCATCAGTTGTCAGAGCACCTTACCGATCACTGCACCTGTACACAGCCCATCCGAAATTAGCCCACCCAACTACCTCATCCCTATATTGTTATTTATTTTGCTCTTTTGCACCCCAGTATCTCTATTTGCACATAATCTCTTGCACATCTAGCATTCCAGTGTTAATACTATTGTAATTATTCTGCACTATAGCCTATTTATTGCCTTACCTCCATAACTTGCTACATTTGCACACACTGTATATATATTTTCTGTTGTATTTCTGACTTTATGTTTTTTTTTACCCCATATGTAACTCTGTTGTTTTTATTGCACTACTTTGCTTTATCTTGGCCAGGTCGCAGTTGTAAATGAGAACCTGTTCTCAACTGGCTTACCTGGTTAAATAAAGGTGAAATAAAATAAAAAATAAATCCTTCTAGACCTATCTGCTACCTTTGATACTGTGAACCATCAGATTCTCCTCTCCACCCTCTCCGAGTTGGGCATCTCCGGTGCGGCTCACTCTTGGATTGCGTCCTACCTGACAGGTCGCTCCTACCAGGTGGCGTGGCGAGAAGCTGTCTCCGCACCACGTGCTCTCAACACTGGTGTCCCCCAGGGCTCACTTCTAGGCCCTCTCCTATTCTCTCTATACACCAAGTCACTTGGCTCTGTCATATCCTCACATGGTCTCTCCTATCATTGCTACGCAGACGACACACAATTAATCTTCTCCTTTCCCCCTTTTGATAACCAGGTGGCGAATCGCATCTCTGCATGTCTGGCAGACATATCAGTGTGGATGTCGGATCACCACCTCAAGCTGAACCTCGGCAAGACGGAGCTGCTCTTCCTCCCGGGGAAGGACTGCCTGTTCCATGATCTCGCCATCACGGTTGACAACTCCGTTGTGTCTTCCTCCAAGAGTGCGAAGAACCTTGGCGTGACCCTGGACAACACCCTGTCGTTCTCCGCTAACATCAAGGCGGTGACCCGATCCTGTAGGTTCATGCTCTACAACATACGCAGAGTACGACCCTACCTTACACAGGAAGCGGCACAGGTCCTAATCCAGGCACTTGTCATCTCCCGTCTGGATTACTGCAACTCGCTGTTGGCTGGGCTCCCTGCCTGTGCCATTAAACCCCTACAACTCATCCAGAATGCTGCAGCCCGTCTGGTGTTCAACCTTCCCAAGTTCTCCCACGTCACCCCGCTCCTCCGCACACTCCACTGGCTTCCAGTTGAAGCTCACATCTGCTACAAGACCATGGTGCTTGCCTACGGAGCTGTGAGGGGAACGGCACCTCCTTACCTTCAGGCTCTGATCCGTCCCTACACCCAAACGAGGGCATTGCATTCTTCCACCTCTGGCCTGCTGGCTCCCCTACCTCTGTGGAAGCACAGTTCCCGCTCAGCACAGTCAAAACTGTTCGCTGCTCTGGCACCCCAATGGTGGAACAAGCTCCCTCACGACGCCAGGACAGCGGTGTCACTGACCACCTTCCGGAGACACTTGAAACCCTACCTCTTTAAGGAATACCTGGGATAGTATAAAAGTAATCATTCTAGTAGTAGTAGTAGTGTAGTAGTAATAATGTAGTAGTAGTGTAGTAGTAATGTAGTAGTGGTAGTAGTGGTAGTAGTAGTAGTAGTAGCGGTAGTAGTAGTAGTAGTAGTAGTAGTAGTAGTAGTAGTAGTAGTAGTAGTAGTATTGTAGTAGTAGTGGTGGTAGTAGTAGTAGTAGCAGTAGTAGTAGAATCAGTAGTAGTAGTAGTAGTAGTAGTAGTAATAATAATATTATAATAATACTAATATGCCATTTAGCAGACGCTTTTATCCAAAGCGACTTACAGTCATGCGTGCATACATTTTTGTGTATGGGTGGTCCCGGGGATCGAACCCACTACCCTGGCGTTACAAGCGCCGTGCTCTGCCAGCTGAGCTACAGAGGACCACAGTAGTAGTAGTAGTAGCAGTAGTAGTAGTAGTAGTAGTAGTAGTAGTAGTAGTAGTAGTAGTAGTAGTAGTAGTAGTAGTAGTAGTAGTAGTAGTAGTAGTAGTAGTAGTAGCAGCAGTAGTAGTAGTAGTAGTAGTAGTAGTAGTAGTAGTAGTAGCAGTAGTAGTAGTAGCAGTAGTAGCAGCAGTAATGTAGTAGTAATGTAGTAGTAATGTAGTAGTAATGTAGTAGTAATGTAGTAGTAGTAGTAGTAGTAATGTAGTAATAATGTAGTAGTAATGTACTCACCCTCGTCTTCTTGTATATCTTGCTCTTCAGGTAGCTGAAGGTTCGGCTAACCTTGGTCCCACTGTTTCCCTCAAAGTCAGTCCTCAGGGGCCCCGTTATGTCCTCCTCAGATATACTGACACACACACATCGACGGAGAGGTTCATACACACACACAAACACACACACACACACACACACACGTCCATATGAATGCACATGCACACACAGAGAAAGGACACACCCATTAATATACAGTGCCTTCAGAAAGTATTCAGACCCCTTGACTTTTTCCACATTTTGTTACGTTTCAGCCTTACTCTAAAATGGATTAAATTCAATTATTTCCTCATCAATCTACACACAATACCCTATAATGACAAAACAAAAACAGGTTTTTAGAAATGTATGCACATTTATGAAAAATAAATTTACATAAGTATTCAGACCCTTTGCACTCAGGTGCGTCTTGTTTCCATTGATCATCCTTGAGATGTTTCTACAGCTTGATTGGAGTCCACCTGTGGTAAATTCAATTGATTGGACATGATTTGGAAAGGCACACACCTGTCTATATAAGGTCCCACAGTTGACAGTGCATGTCAGTGCAAAAACCAAGCCATGAGGTCGAAGGAATTGTGTCGAGGCACAGATCTGGGGAAGGGTACCAAAAAATTTCTGAAGCATTGAAGGTCCCCAAGAACACAGCGGCCTCCAATATTCTTAAATGGAAGACGTTTGGAACCACCAAGACTCTTCCTAGAGCTGGCCGCCCGGCCAAACTGAGCAATCGGGGGAGAAGGGCCTTGGTCAGGGAGGTGACCAAGAACCCGATGGTCACTCTGACAGAGCTCCAGACTTCCTCTGTGGAGATGGACAACCATCTCTGCAACACTCCACCAATCAGGCCTTTATGGTAGAGTGGCCAGATGGAAGCCACTCCTCAGTAAAAGGCACATGACAGCCCGCTTGGAGTTTGCCAAAAGGCACCTAAAGGACTCAGACCATGAGAAACAAGATTCTCTGTTCTGATGAAACCAAGATTGAACTCTTTGGCCTGAATGCCAAGCGTCACGTCTGGAGGAAACCATCCCTACGATGAAGCATGGTGGTGGCAGCATCATGCTGTGGGGATGTTTTTCAGCGGCAGGGACTGGGAGACTAGTCAGGATCGAGGCAAAGGTGAATGGAGCAAAGTACAGAGAGATCCTTCATGAAAACCTGCTCCAGAGTGCTCAGGACCTCAGACTGGGGCGAATGTACACCTTCCAACAGGACAATGACCTTAAGCACACAGCCAAGACAACGCAGGAGTGGCTTCGGAACAAGTCTCTGAATGTCCTTGAGTGGCCCAGCCAGAGCCCGGACTTGAACCCGATTTAACATCTCTGGAGAGACCTGAAAATAGCTGTGCAGCGACGCTCCCCATCCAACCTGACAGAGCTTGAGAGGTTCTGTAGAGAAGAATGACAGAAACTCCCCAAATACAGGTGTGCCGAGCTTGTAGCGTCATACCAAAGAAGACTCGAGAATGTAATCGCTGCCAAAGGTGCTTCAACAAAGTACTGAGTAAAGGGTCTGAATACTTATGTAAATGCGATATTTCCATAATTATTTAGCAAAAATATATACGGGGGTCTGAATACTTTCCGAAGGCACTGTGTGTATATAAACACACACATACAAATGCATTAACAAATATATATATATACAGTGGGGAGAAAAAGTATTTGATACACTGCCGATTTTGCAGGTTTTCCTACTTACAAAGCATGTAGAGGTCTGTAATTTTTATCATAGGTACACTTCAACTGTGAGAGATGGAATCTAAAACAAAAATCCAGAAAATCATATTGTATGATTTTTAAGTAATTAATTTGCATTTTATTGCATGACATAAGTATTTGATACATCAGAAAAGCAGAACTTAATATTTGGTACAAAAACCTTTGTTTGCAATTACAGAGATCATACGTTTCCTGTAGGTCTTGACCAGGTTTGCACACACTGCAGCAGGGATTTTGGCCCACTCCTCCATACAGACCTTCTCCAGATCCTTCAGGTTTCGGGGCTGTCGCTGGGCAATACGGACTTTCAGCTCCCTCCAAAGATTTTCTATTGGGTTCAGGTCTGGAGACTGGCTAGGCCACTCCAGGACATTGAGATGCTTCTTACGGAGCCACTCCTTAGTTGCCCTGGCTGTGTGTTTCGGGTCGTTGTCATGCTGGAAGACCCAGCCACACGACCCATCTTCAATGCTCTTACTGAGGGAAGGAGGTTGTTGGCCAAGATCTCGCGATACATGGCCCCATCCATCCTCCCCTCAATACGGTGCAGTCGTCCTGTCCCCTTTGCAGAAAAGCATCCCCAAAGAATGATGTTTCCACCTCCATGCTTCACGTTTGGGATGGTGTTCTTGGGGTTGTACTCATCCTTCTTCTTCCTCCAAACATGGCAAGTGGAGTTTAGACCAAAAAGCTCTATTTTTGTCTCATCAGACCACATGAACTTCTCCCATTCCTCCTCTGGATCATCCAGATGGTCATTGGCAAACTTCAGATGGGCCTGGACATGCGCTGGCTTGAGCAGGGGGACCTTGCGTGCGCTGCAGGATTTTAATCCATGACGGCGTAGTGTGTTACTAAGGGTTTTCTTTGAGACTGTGGTCCCAGCTCTCTTCAGGTGCCGTGTAGTTCTGGGCTGATCCCTCACCTTCCTCATGATCATTGATGCCCCACGAGGTGAGATCTTGCATGGAGCCCCAGACCGAGGGTGATTGACCATCATCTTGAACTTCTTCCATTTTCTAATAATTGCGCCAACAGTTGTTGCCTTCTCACCAAGCTGCTTGCCTATTGTCCTGTAGCCCATCCCAGCCTTGTGCAGGTCTACAATTTTATCCCTGATGTCCTTACACAGCTCTCTGGTCTTGGCCATTGTGGAGAGGTTGGAGTCTGTTTGATTGAGAGTGTGGACAGGTGTCTTCTATACAGGTAATGAGTTCAAACAGGTGCAGTTAATACAGGTAATGAGTGGAGAACAGGAGGGCTTCTTAAAGAAAAACTAACAGGTCTGTGAGAGCCGGAATTCTTACTGGTTGGTAGGTGATCAAATACTTATGTCATGCAATAAAATGCAAATTAATTACTTAACAATCATAAAATGTGAACGAAATTACAGACCTCTACATGCTTTGTAAGTAGGAAAACCTGCAAAATCGGCAGTGTATCAAATACTTGTTCTCCCCACTGTATATACTGTATATATACACACAGACAAACATGTTTGGTATGACTATCCTTGTGGGGAGCAAAAATGGATTTCCATTCTATTTTCCCTAACCTCTAACCCTAAACCTAACAGCTAAGCCTAAAATAGCCTTTGTCCTCATGG
>CM062504.1:1398717-1403717 GCA_031479575.1 Coregonus ussuriensis | reverse complement strand
ATCTAGGATCAGGACCCCACCTGTCCATAGAATCAGAGTAGGAGTCTTGATCTAGGATCAGGACCCCACCTGTCCATAGAATCAGAGTAGGAGTCTTGATCTAGGATCAGGACCCCACCTGTCCATAGAATCAGAGTAGGAGTCTTGATCTAGGATCAGGACCCCACCTGTCCATAGAATCAGAGTAGGAGTCTTGATCTAGGATCAGGACCCCACCTGTCCATAGAATCAGAGTAGGAGTCTTGATCTAGGATCAGGACCCCACCTGTCCATAGAATCAGAGTAGGAGTCTTGATCTAGGATCAGGACCCCACCTGTCCATAGAATCAGAGTAGGCTGATCTAGGATCAGGACCCCACCTGTCCATAGAATCAGAGTAGGAGTCTTGATCTAGGATCAGGACCCCACCTGTCCATAGAATCAGAGTAGGAGTCTTGATCTAGGATCAGGACCCCACCTGTCCATAGAATCAGAGTAGGAGTCTTGATCTAGGATCAGGACCCCACCTGTCCATAGAATCAGAGTAGGAGTCTTGATCTAGGATCAGGACCCCACCTGTCCATAGAATCAGAGTAGGAGTCTTGATCTAGGATCAGGACCCCACCTGTCCATAGAATCAGAGTAGGAGTCTTGATCTAGGATCAGGACCCCACCTGTCCATAGAATCAGAGTAGGCTGATCTAGGATCAGGACCCCACCTGTCCATAGAATCAGAGTAGGCTGATCTAGGATCAGGACCCCACCTGTCCATAGAATCAGAGTAGGCTGATCTAGGATCAGGACCCCCACCTGTCCATAGAATCAGAGTAGGAGTCTTGATCTAGGATCAGGACCCCACCTGTCCATATAATCAGAGTAGGCTGATCTGGGATCAGGACCCCACCTGTCCATAGAATCAGAGTAGGCTGATCTAGGATCAGGACCCCACCTGTCCATAGAATCAGAGTAGGAGTCTTGATCTAGGGCGGCAGGTAGCTTAGTGGTTAAGAGCGTTGTGCCAGTAACCGAAAGGTCGCTGGTTCTAATCCCCGAACCGACTAGGTGAAAAATCTGTCGATGTGCCCTTGAGCAAGGCACTTAACCCTAATTGCTCCTGTAAGTCGCTCTGGATAAGAGCGTCTGCTAAATAACTAATTATTTATTTATTTTTATATTTATTATTTTATCTAGGATCAGGACCCCACCTGTCCATAGAATCAGAGTAGGCTGATCTAGGATCAGGACCCCTACCTGTCCATAGAATCAGAGTAGGAGTCTTGATCTAGGATCAGGACCCCACCTGTCCATAGAATCAGAGTAGGAGTCTTGATCTGGGATCAGGACCCCACCTGTCCATAGAATCAGAGTAGGCTGATCTGGGATCAGGACCCCACCTGTCCATAGAATCAGAGTAGGCTGATCCAGGATCAGGACCCCACCTGTCCATAGAATCAGAGTAGGCTGATCTAGGATCAGGACCCCCACCTGTCCATAGAATCAGAGTAGGAGTCTTGATCTAGGATCAGGACCCCACCTGTCCATAGAATCAGAGTAGGCTGATCTAGGATCAGGACCCCCACCTGTCCATAGAATCAGAGTAGGAGTCTTGATCTAGGATCAGGACCCCACCTGTCCATAGAATCAGAGTAGGAGTCTTGATCTGGGATCAGGACCCCACCTGTCCATAGAATCAGAGTAGGCTGATCTGGGATCAGGACCCCACCTGTCCATAGAATCAGAGTAGGCTGATCCAGGATCAGGACCCCACCTGTCCATATAATCAGAGTAGGCTGATCTAGGATCAGGACCCCCACCTGTCCATAGAATCAGAGTAGGAGTCTTGATCTAGGATCAGGACCCCACCTGTCCATAGAATCAGAGTAGGCTGATCTGGGATCAGGACCCCACCTGTCCATAGAATCAGAGTAGGCTGATCTGGGATCAGGACCCCACCTGTCCATAGAATCAGAGTAGGAGTCTTGATCTAGGATCAGGACCCCACCTGTCCATAGAATCAGAGTAGGAGTCTTGATCTAGGATCAGGACCCCACCTGTCCATAGAATCAGAGTAGGCTGATCTAGGATCAGGACCCCACCTGTCCATAGAATCAGAGTAGGCTGATCTGGGATCAGGACCCCACCTGTCCATAGAATCAGAGTAGGCTGATCTAGGATCAGGACCCCACCTGTCCATAGAATCAGAGTAGGAGTCTTGATCTGGGATCAGGACCCCACCTGTCCATAGAATCAGAGTAGGCTGATCTAGGATCAGGACCCCACCTGTCCATAGAATCAGAGTAGGAGTCTTGATCTAGGATCAGGACCCCACCTGTCCATAGAATCAGAGTAGGAGTCTTGATCTAGGATCAGGACCCCACCTGTCCATAGAATCAGAGTAGGCTGATCTAGGATCAGGACCCCACCTGTCCATAGAATCAGAGTAGTAGTGCTGATCCAGGATGGGTCTAAGAGGATGGGTCAACAACAGGCTTTTATACTGCAGCTGACTAGCTCACTGAAGCTGGTTAGCAACTATATCAACAGCAATCCCAGAGTTCCAGGTGACATCTGTTGACTAACACAGATCCTGCAGCTCCAATACTAAGAGGCAACTGGTGCAGTCTACTGGGGCTAGCTACCTCCGTGTACTAACTCTAAGGGCCCTCTATCCTAGTCTACTGGGGCTAGCTACCTCCGTGTACTAACTCTAAGGGCCCTCTATCCTAGTCTACTGGGGCTAGCTACCTCCGTGTACTAACTCTAAGGGCCCTCTATCCTAGTCTACTGTGGCTAGCTACCTCCGTGTACTAACTCTAAGGGCCCTCTATCCTAGTCTACTGGGGCTAGCTACCTCCGTGTACTAACTCTAAGGGCCCTCTATCCTAGTCTACTGGGGCTAGCTACCTCCGTGTACTAACTCTAAGGGCCCTCTATCCTAGTCTACTGTGGCTAGCTACCTCCGTGTACTAACTCTAAGGGCCCTCTATCCTAGTCTACTGGGGCTAGCTACCTCCGTGTACTAACTCTAAGGGCCCTCTATCCTAGTCTACTGGGGCTAGCTACCTCCGTGTACTAACTCTAAGGGCCCTCTATCCTAGTCTACTGGGGCTAGCTACCTCCGTGTACTAACTCTAAGGGCCCTCTATCCTAGTCTACTAACTCTAAGGGCCCTCTATCCTAGTCTACTGGGGCTAGCTACCTCCGTGTACTAACTCTAAGGGCCCTCTATCCTAGTCTACTGGGGCTAGCTACCTCCGTGTACTAACTCTAAGGGCCCTCTATCCTAGTCTACTGGGGCTAGCTACCTCCGTGTACTAACTCTAAGGGCCCTCTATCCTAGTCTACTGGGGCTAGCTACCTCCGTGTACTAACTCTAAGGGCCCTCTATCCTAGTCTACTAACTCTAAGGGCCCTCTATCCTAGTCTACTAACTCTAAGGGCCCTCTATCCTAGTCTACTTACTCTAAGTGTCAACTCTATCGTAGTGTACTTACTCTAAGTGCCCTATATCAAAGGGTACTTACTGAAAGAGTCCTCATCATCACTAGATGACGAGGCCAGAGAAACGATAGATTTAGATTTGGGGAGGATCGGCGAGAGGTTGAAAGAGAAGGAGATTCTCCTCCTATGTCTGGTCCGTCCCGTGGCTGAAGGAGGGGATCCAGAGGAGGGCAGGAAGGAATCAGAACATGGATCAAACTCACACACTCCAACACTACCGACATTTCAGGAGGGGTGGAGCATGGGGACTGAAGGGACTAGCAGATCAGGCTCAGAGCACTGGTTAAACTTATGGACCTACTACTGACATCACCTACATGTTGACCTGACAGAGAACCCTACAGGTCACATGACCTCGACCTGATAGGGAACCCTACATGTCACAGGACCTAGACCTGATAGAGAACCCTACATGTCACAGGACCTAGACCTGACAGAGAACCCTACAGGTCACATGACCTCGACCTGATAGAGAACCCTACATGTCACAGGACCTAGACCTGATAGAGAACCCTACATGTCACAGGACCGACACCTGATAGAGAACCCTACATGTCACAGGACCTAGACCTGATAGAGAACCCTACATGTCACAGGACTTCCACCTGATAGAGAACCCTACAGGTCACAGGACCTAGACCTGATAGAGAACCCTACATGTCACAGGACCTAGACCTGATAGAGAACCCTACAGGTCACATGACCTCCACCTGATAGAGAACCCTACATGTCACAGGACCTAGACCTGATAGAGAACCCTACATGTCACAGGACCTAGACCTGATAGAGAACCCTACAGGTCACATGACCTCCACCTGATAGAGAACCCTACATGTCACAGGACCTAGACCTGATAGAGAACCCTACATGTCACAGGACCTAGACCTGATAGAGAACCCTACATGTCACAGGACCGACACCTGATAGAGAACCCTACATGTCACAGGACCGACACCTGATAGAGAACCCTACATGTCACAGGACCGACACCTGATAGAGAACCCTACATGTCACAGGACCTAGACCTGATAGAGAACCCTACATGTCACAGGACCGACACCTGATAGAGAACCCTACATGTCACAGGACCGACACCTGACAGAGATCTCTACATCCCTGCCGGCCATTCCCTCCCCTACCCTGGACGACGCTGGGCCAATTGTGCGCCGCCCCATGGGTCTCCCGGTCGTGGCCGGCTACGACAGAGCCTGGACCTACACCTGATAGAGAACCCTACATGTCAAATCAGGGATAGAGCATTGAGACTGAAAGGAGGACACAAAACTAGCAGATGGGGATCAAGAACCTGAAGCACACTAACAAGCAGACAAACTATAGGGTGAGTTAGAATAGACAGGAACAGGGAGAGGTGTCACCCTGAGACTGTCCTATAATGTACTGACTCTCCATGTCTGTCTGGTTGGGTCAGGGTTAGGGTCAGGGTTAGGGATAGGGTTAGGGATAGGGTTAGGGATAGGGTTAGGGTTAGGGATAGGGTTAGGGTTAGGGATAGGGTTAGG
>CM062504.1:1383717-1393717 GCA_031479575.1 Coregonus ussuriensis | reverse complement strand
CAAACCTTGTCTGGCTTTTTTATGGCGGTTTTGGAGCAGTGGCTTCTTCCTTGCTGAGCGGCCTTTCAGGTTATGTCGATATAGGACTCATTTGACTGTGGATATAGATACTTTTGTACCTGTTTCCTCCAGCATCTTCACAAGGTCCTTTGCTGTTGTTCTGGGATTGATTTGCAAAGGACGTTCATCTTTAAGAGACAAAACGCGTCTCCTTCCTGAGCGGTATGACAGCTGCGTGGTCCCATGGTGTTTATACTTGCGTACTATTGTTTGTACAGATGAACGTGGTACCTTCAGGCGTTTGGAAATTGCCCCCAAGGATAAACCAGACTTGTGGAGGTCTACAATAGTTTTTTTGAGGTCTTGGCTGATTTCTTTTGATTTTCCCATGATGTCAAGCAAAGAGGCACTGAGTTTGAAGGTAGGCCTTGAAATAGATCCACAGGTACACCTCCAATTGATTCAAATGATGTCAATTAGCCTATCAGAAGCTTCTAAAGCTATGACATCATTTTCTGGAATTTTCCAAGCTGTTTAAAGGCACAGTCAACTTAGTGTATGTAAACTTCTGACCCACTGGAATTGTGATACAGTGAATTATAAGTGAAATAGTTTTTGGAGAAAAAAAAAAGTTTTTGGAAAAATTACTTGTGTCATGCACAAAGTAGATGTCCTAACCGACTTGCCAAAACTATAGTTTGTTAACAAGACATTTTTTGGAGTGGTTGAAAAACGAGTTTTAATGACTCCAACCTAAGTGTAAGTAAACTTCCGACTTCAACTGTACGTGCTTTAGTAGGACTAGAAGTTATAACTGTTGGAACAGTAACGTTAGCTACAGGGTTACTTCCTGTTGAGCGACAACTTCATATTTAACATTAGCCTAGCTATGGTGTAAATACCAGGGCTTGTGTTCAGACTGTTCCAGGGTCTGATGACTATCACCAGGTATTTAATTCACCGGCGAACACGGCAGGAGAAATGCAGCAACAACAGGTTTTGAGGAGTTTGTTTTCTTCCAGTGCACTATGCACTGCCACTAGCGATAGATTACGTTAGAAAGGCGGTCAACTACATTCCTATTGGTCCACAGCTGGTCCCACTTGTCTTGTCTTCTAGTTCTCCTGATTTGTTTTGTCCATGTTTTGACTCCTATCGATCCAACCCATACAATCTGACTACTGTAATGACTCCTACAGATCCAACCCATACAATCTGACTACTGTAATGACTCCTACAGATCCAACCCATACAATCTGACTACTGTAATGACTCCTAACGATCCAACCCATACAATCTGACTACTGTAATGACTCCTAACGATCCAACCCATACAATCTGACTACTGTAATGACTCCTAACGATCCAACCCATACAATCTGACTACTGTAATGACTCCTACAGATCCAACCCATACAATCTGACTACTGTAATGACTCCTAACGATCCAACCCATACAATCTGACTACTGTAATGACTCCTACAGATCCAACCCATACAATCTGACTACTGTAATGACTCCTACAGATCCAACCCATACAATCTGACTACTGTAATGACTCCTACAGATCCAACCCATACAATCTGACTACTGTAATGACTCCTACAGATCCAACCCATACAATCTGACTACTGTAATGACTCCTACAGATCCAACCCATACAATCTGACTACTGTAATGACTCCTACAGATCCAACCCATACAATCTGACTACTGTAATGACTCCTACAGATCCAACCCATACAATCTGACTACTGTAATGACTCCTACAGATCCAACCCATACAATCTGACTACTGTAATGACTCCTACAGATCCAACCCATACAATCTGACTACTGTAATGACTCCTAACGATCCAACCCATACAATCTGACTACTGTAATGACTCCTAACGATCCAACCCATACAATCTGACTACTGTAATGACTCCTAACGATCCAACCCATACAATCTGACTACTGTAATGACTCCTACAGATCCAACCCATACAATCTGACTACTGTAATGACTCCTACAGATCCAACCCATACAATCTGACTACTGTAATGACTCCTACAGATCCAACCCATACAATCTGACTACTGTAATGACTCCTAACGATCCAACCCATACAATCTGACTACTGTAATGACTCCTAACGATCCAACCCATACAATCTGACTACTGTAATGACTCCTAACGATCCAACCCATACAATCTGACTACTGTAATGACTCCTACAGATCCAACCCATACAATCTGACTACTGTAATGACTCCTACAGATCCAACCCATACAATCTGACTACTGTAATGACTCCTACAGATCCAACCCATACAATCTGACTACTGTAATGACTCCTAACGATCCAACCCATACAATCTGACTACTGTAATGACTCCTACAGATCCAACCCATACAATCTGACTACTGTAATGACTCCTAACGATCCAACCCATACAATCTGACTACTGTAATGACTCCTAACGATCCAACCCATACAATCTGACTACTGTAATGACTCCTACA
Source organism: Coregonus ussuriensis (assembly GCA_031479575.1). Lineage (NCBI taxonomy): Eukaryota > Metazoa > Chordata > Actinopteri > Salmoniformes > Salmonidae > Coregonus > Coregonus ussuriensis. Next base: position 1,391,207 of record CM062504.1, on the reverse strand, counting down.
GATCCAACCCATACAATCTGACTACTGTAATGACTCCTACAGATCCAACCCATACAATCTGACTACTGTAATGACTCCTACAGATCCAACCCATACAATCTGACTACTGTAATGACTCCTACAGATCCAACCCATACAATCTGACTACTGTAATGACTCCTAACGATCCAACCCATACAATCTGACTACTGTAATGACTCCTACAGATCCAACCCATACAATCTGACTACTGTAATGACTCCTAACGATCCAACCCATACAATCTGACTACTGTAATGACTCCTAACGATCCAACCCATACAATCTGACTACTGTAATGACTCCTACAGATCCAACCCATACAATCTGACTACTGTAATGACTCCTAACGATCCAACCCATACAATCTGACTACTGTAATGACTCCTACAGATCCAACCCATACAATCTGACTACTGTAATGACTCCTACAGATCCAACCCATACAATCTGACTACTGTAATGACTCCTACAGATCCAACCCATACAATCTGACTACTGTAATGACTCCTACAGATCCAACCCATACAATCTGACTACTGTAATGACTCCTACAGATCCAACCCATACAATCTGACTACTGTAATGACTCCTAACGATCCAACCCATACAATCTGACTACTGTAATGACTCCTACAGATCCAACCCATACAATCTGACTACTGTAATGACTCCTAACGATCCAACCCATACAATCTGACTACTGTAATGACTCCTACAGATCCAACCCATACAATCTGACTACTGTAATGACTCCTACAGATCCAACCCATACAATCTGACTACTGTAATGACTCCTACAGATCCAACCCATACAATCTGACTACTGTAATGACTCCTACAGATCCAACCCATACAATCTGACTACTGTAATGACTCCTAACGATCCAACCCATACAATCTGACTACTGTAATGACTCCTAACGATCCAACCCATACAATCTGACTACTGTAATGACTCCTACAGATCCAACCCATACAATCTGACTACTGTAATGACTCCTAACGATCCAACCCATACAATCTGACTACTGTAATGACTCCTACAGATCCAACCCATACAATCTGACTACTGTAATGACTCCTAACGATCCAACCCATACAATCTGACTACTGTAATGACTCCTAACGATCCAACCCATACAATCTGACTACTGTAATGACTCCTAACGATCCAACCCATACAATCTGACTACTGTAATGACTCCTACAGATCCAACCCATACAATCTGACTACTGTAATGACTCCTAACGATCCAACCCATACAATCTGACTACTGTAATGACTCCTACAGATCCAACCCATACAATCTGACTACTGTAATGACTCCTACAGATCCAACCCATACAATCTGACTACTGTAATGACTCCTACAGATCCAACCCATACAATCTGACTACTGTAATGACTCCTAACGATCCAACCCATACAATCTGACTACTGTAATGACTCCTACAGATCCAACCCATACAATCTGACTACTGTAATGACTCCTAACGATCCAACCCATACAATCTGACTACTGTAATGACTCCTACAGATCCAACCCATACAATCTGACTACTGTAATGACTCCTACAGATCCAACCCATACAATCTGACTACTGTAATGACTCCTACAGATCCAACCCATACAATCTGACTACTGTAATGACTCCTACAGATCCAACCCATACAATCTGACTACTGTAATGACTCCTAACGATCCAACCCATACAATCTGACTACTGTAATGACTCCTACAGATCCAACCCATACAATCTGACTACTGTAATGACTCCTAACGATCCAACCCATACAATCTGACTACTGTAATGACTCCTACAGATCCAACCCATACAATCTGACTACTGTAATGACTCCTACAGATCCAACCCATACAATCTGACTACTGTAATGACTCCTACAGATCCAACCCATACAATCTGACTACTGTAATGACTCCTACAGATCCAACCCATACAATCTGACTACTGTAATGACTCCTAACGATCCAACCCATACAATCTGACTACTGTAATGACTCCTAACGATCCAACCCATACAATCTGACTACTGTAATGACTCCTACAGATCCAACCCATACAATCTGACTACTGTAATGACTCCTAACGATCCAACCCATACAATCTGACTACTGTAATGACTCCTACAGATCCAACCCATACAATCTGACTACTGTAATGACTCCTAACGATCCAACCCATACAATCTGACTACTGTAATGACTCCTACAGATCCAACCCATACAATCTGACTACTGTAATGACTCCTAACGATCCAACCCATACAATCTGACTACTGTAATGACTCCTACAGATCCAACCCATACAATCTGACTACTGTAATGACTCCTAACGATCCAACCCATACAATCTGACTACTGTAATGACTCCTAACGATCCAACCCATACAATCTGACTACTGTAATGACTCCTAACGATCCAACCCATACAATCTGACTACTGTAATGACTCCTAACGATCCAACCCATACAATCTGACTACTGTAATGACTCCTACAGATCCAACCCATACAATCTGACTACTGTAATGACTCCTAACGATCCAACCCATACAATCTGACTACTGTAATGACTCCTAACGATCCAACCCATACAATCTGACTACTGTAATGACTCCTACAGATCCAACCCATACAATCTGACTACTGTAATGACTCCTAACGATCCAACCCATACAATCTGACTACTGTAATGACTCCTACAGATCCAACCCATACAATCTGACTACTGTAATGACTCCTAACGATCCAACCCATACAATCTGACTACTGTAATGACTCCTAACGATCCAACCCATACAATCTGACTACTGTAATGACTCCTAACGATCCAACCCATACAATCTGACTACTGTAATGACTCCTACAGATCCAACCCATACAATCTGACTACTGTAATGACTCCTACAGATCCAACCCATACAATCTGACTACTGTAATGACTCCTAACGATCCAACCCATACAATCTGACTACTGTAATGACTCCTAACGATCCAACCTCTTCCTGAGGCTAGCTCCCAGACAGCCAAAGGTCTCAAACTGACTCAGTAAAACAACAATAAACAAACAATATTGCTGTAATGTATGGGAGAGTGATAGCAGATGTAATGTATGGGAGAGTGATAGCAGATGTAATGTATGGGAGAGTGATAGCAGATGTAATGTATGGGAGAGTGATAGCAGATGTAATGTATGGGAGAGTGATAGCAGATGTAATGTATGGGAGAGTGATAGCAGATGTAATGTATGGGAGAGTGATAGCAGATGTAATGTATGGGAGAGTGATAGCAGATGTAATGTATGGGAGAGTGATAGCAGATGTAATGTATGGGAGAGTGATAGCAGATGTAATGTATGGGAGAGTGATAGCAGATGTAATGTATGGGAGAGTGATAGCAGATGTAATGTATGGGAGAGTGATAGCAGATGTAATGTATGGGAGAGTGATAGCAGATGTAATGTATGGGAGAGTGATAGCAGATGTAATGTATGGGAGAGTGATAGCAGATGTAATGTATGGGAGAGTGATAGCAGATGTAATGTATGGGAGAGTGATAGCAGATGTAATGTATGGGAGAGTGATAGCAGATGTAATGTATGGGAGAGTGATAGCAGATGTAATGTATGGGAGAGTGATAGCAGATGTAATGTATGGGAGAGTGATAGCAGATGTAATGTATGGGAGAGTGATAGCAGATGTAATGTATGGGAGAGTGATAGCAGATGTAATGTATGGGAGAGTGATAGCAGATGTAATGTATGGGAGAGTGATAGCAGATGTAATGTATGGGAGAGTGACAGCAGATGTAATGTATGGGAGAGTGATAGCAGATGTAATGTATGGGAGAGTGATAGCAGATGTAATGTATGGGAGAGTGACAGCAGATGTAATGTATGGGAGAGTGATAGCAGATGTAATGTATGGGAGAGTGATAGCAGATGTAATGTATGGGAGAGTGATAGCAGATGTAATGTATGGGAGAGTGATAGCAGATGTAATGTATGGGAGAGTGATAGCAGATGTAATGTATGGGAGAGTGATAGCAGATGTAATGTATGGGAGAGTGATAGCAGATGTAATGTATGGGAGAGTGATAGCAGATGTAATGTATGGGAGAGTGATAGCAGATGTAATGTATGGGAGAGTGATAGCAGATGTAATGTATGGGAGAGTGATAGCAGATGTAATGTATGGGAGAGTGATAGCAGATGTAATGTATGGGAGAGTGATAGCAGATGTAATGTATGGGAGAGTGATAGCAGATGTAATGTATGGGAGAGTGATAGCAGATGTAATGTATGGGAGAGTGATAGCAGATGTAATGTATGGGAGAGTGATAGCAGATGTAATGTATGGGAGAGTGATAGCAGATGTAATGTATGGGAGAGTGATAGCAGATGTAATGTATGGGAGAGTGATAGCAGATGTAATGTATGGGAGAGTGATAGCAGATGTAATGTATGGGAGAGTGATAGCAGATGTAATGTATGGGAGAGTGATAGCAGATGTAATGTATGGGAGAGTGATAGCAGATGTAATGTATGGGAGAGTGATAGCAGATGTAATGTATGGGAGAGTGATAGCAGATGTAATGTATGGGAGAGTGATAGCAGATGTAATGTATGGGAGAGTGATAGCAGATGTAATGTATGGGAGAGTGATAGCAGATGTAATGTATGGGAGAGTGATAGCAGATGTAATGTATGGGAGAGTGATAGCAGATGTAATGTATGGGAGAGTGATAGCAGATGTAATGTATGGGAGAGTGATAGCAGATGTAATGTATGGGAGAGTGATAGCAGATGTAATGTATGGGAGAGTGATAGCAGATGTAATGTATGGGAGAGTGATAGCAGATGTAATGTATGGGAGAGTGATAGCAGATGTAATGTATGGGAGAGTGATAGCAGATGTAATGTATGGGAGAGTGATAGCAGATGTAATGTATGGGAGAGTGATAGCAGATGTAATGTATGGGAGAGTGATAGCAGATGTAATGTATGGGAGAGTGATAGCAGATGTAATGTATGGGAGAGTGATAGCAGATGTAATGTATGGGAGAGTGATAGCAGATGTAATGTATGGGAGAGTGATAGCAGATGTAATGTATGGGAGAGTGATAGCAGATGTAATGTATGGGAGAGTGATAGCAGATGTAATGTATGGGAGAGTGATAGCAGATGTAATGTATGGGAGAGTGATAGCAGATGTAATGTATGGGAGAGTGATAGCAGATGTAATGTATGGGAGAGTGATAGCAGATGTAATGTATGGGAGAGTGATAGCAGATGTAATGTATGGGAGAGTGATAGCAGATGTAATGTATGGGAGAGTGATAGCAGATGTAATGTATGGGAGAGTGATAGCAGATGTAATGTATGGGAGAGTGATAGCAGATGTAATGTATGGGAGAGTGATAGCAGATGTAATGTATGGGAGAGTGATAGCAGATGTTGTGGGGAGTAAATGACTACAAAAACTGTATAGATCCCATGTTGAGACATATTAGATATATATTACAGGGATTGAGATATTACAGAACTGACCACCATGTTGAGATATTACAGAACTGACCACCATGTTGAGATAGTACAGAACTGACCACCATGTTGAGATATTACAGAACTAACCACCATGTTGAGATATTACAGAACTGACCACCATGTTGAGATAGTACAGAACTGACCACCATGTTGAGATAGTACAGAACTGACCACCATGTTGAGATAGTACAGAACTGACCACCATGTTGAGATATTACAGAACTGACCACCATGTTGAGATATTACAGAACTGACCACCATGTTGAGATAGTACAGAACTGACCACCATGTTGAGATAGTACAGAACTGACCACCATGTTGAGATATTACAGAACTGACCACCATGTTGAGATATTACAGAACTGACCACCATGTTGAGATAGTACAGAACTGACCACCATGTTGAGATAGTACAGAACTGACCACCATGTTGAGATATTACAGAACTGACCACCATGTTGAGGTAGTACAGAACTGACCACCATGTTGAGATAGTACAGAACTGACCACCATGTTGAGATATTACAGAACTGACCACCATGTTGAGATAGTACAGAACTGACCACCATGTTGAGGTAGTACAGAACTGACCACCATGTTGAGATAGTACAGGGGGCTGAGATAGTACAGAACTGACCACCATGTTGAGATATTACAGGGGGCTGAGATAGTACAGAACTGACCACCATGTTGAGATAGTACAGAACTGACCACCATGTTGAGGTAGTACAGAACTGACCACCATGTTGAGGTAGTACAGAACTGACCACCATGTTGAGATATTACAGGGGGCTGAGATAGTACAGAACTGACCACCATGTTGAGATATTACAGAACTGACCACCATGTTGAGATAGTACAGAACTGACCACCATGTTGAGATAGTACAGGGGGCTGTGTCACGCCCTGACCTTGAGAGCCTGCTATTCTCTAGTTAGTTTGCGCAGGGTGTGAATGTTGATAGATTCTATGTTGTCTATTTCTATGTTGGCCGGGTGTGTTTCCCAATCAGAGGCAGCTGTCCATCGTTGTCTCTGATTGGGGATCATACTTAGGCAGCCATTTTGCCTACCTTTAGTTGTGGGATCTTGTTTCTGTGTGTTTGGCTTGTTGGATGTTTAGCCTTTAGAACTTCACGTTACGTTACGTTGTTATTTTGTCAAGTGTTTTTTATTATAATTGAACATGTACTCATACCACGCTGCACCTTGGTCCAATCCTTTACACGACCAACGTGACAGGCTGAGATAGTGCAGAAGTCCCTGTCCTATATGTGACCTGCTTTCCCCCCCATATGACCTCCTCTGGGTGGCCAGAAGTCCCTGTCCTATATGTGACCTGCTTTCCCCCCCATATGACCTCCTCTGGGTGGCCAGAAGTCCCTGTCCTATATGTGACCTGCTTTCCCCCCATATGACCTCCTCTGGGTGGCCAGAAGTCCCTGTCCTATATGTGACCTGCTTTCCCCCCCATATGACCTCCTCTGGGTGGCCAGAAGTCCCTGTCCTATATGTGACCTGCTTTCCCCCCCATATGACCTCCTCTGGGTGGCCAGAAGTCCCTGTCCTATATGTGACCTGCTTTCCCCCCCATATGACCTCCTCTGGGTGGCCAGAAGTCCCTGTCCTATATGTGACCTGCTTTCCCCCCCATTTGACCTCCTCTGGGTGGCCAGAAGTCCCTGTCCTATATGTGACCTGCTTTCCCCCCATATGACCTCCTCTGGGTGGCCAGAAGTCCCTGTCCTATATGTGACCTGCTTTCCCCCCCATATGACCTCCTCTGGGTGGCCAGAAGTCCCTGTCCTATATGTGACCTGCTTTCCCCCCATATGACCTCCTCTGGGTGGCCAGAAGTCCCTGTCCTATATGTGACCTCCTTTCCCCCCATATGACCTCCTCT